>CM040480.1:903163-925946 GCA_022758105.1 Pangasianodon gigas
GCAGCAAAGTTATAAGAATAAATCTGGAATGAGATGTTCGACAACAAGCACATCTGGGTGTGATGGTCAGGGGTGTACAAACGACCTTCCAATCAGAAGTCCAACATCTTAACCACTGAGCGAACATGCGATTAAAAAAGCCATGCTTCTTTTGGATTTGATTTTCCTTCAGTCATCACCATGATGAATTCAGAAATGCATGATGTCAAAGATGTCATACATTGATTTATTATAGCAAGAAGAAAAAAAAGTCCCAGTACATCTATTAAAGAGATGCAGGTTTTAACACAAGCCTCGAGAAACTTGTGAAACTTCTCTTTTCTTTTCTTCTTTGTTTTTTTTTTTTCTCTCTCTCTCTCTCCTTTATCCTGTTTAGCTTGTGTGCTACAGATGTGGGAGGCCATTACACTGACAATGATAGCTAAACTGCGTAATGACAGAGCTCGAGCCCATTCATTACAGCGCGAGGCGAGGCGCGAGACCTTGGTCAGGATGCGCGCGAGGGGGGTCATGATCCGTGTAAATAAAAACGCCATTTAAATAACTTTCTTTAAAAAAAAAAAAGGATAAAAAAAAGCGCACCGTTTGTTTGGAGCAGGTGGATGATTGTGCACGGTTGACTGACCTCGATGAAAAAGAGAAAGAGAGAGAGACAGAGAGAGAAAGAGAGAAAGAGATGCGCGCGCGGAAAGAGCATTCAATTCGCGCGAGCTTCCCTCCGTGCGTTTGCTTAATTAGCGCGAGGACGCTGTTCTGTCTCGCGCGGGCACCCCGCCGACCTGACAGGAAAGAAAATGCTAAGCTAATCTAACTTACCACACAATAAATCACACTGTTTTCTTCTCAGAAAACATTGACTGACAGCTCAAAACAACATCTCCCACCCTTTTTTTCCTTCTCCCCCACAGTTTCACTTGTTCACCTTCTTTTAAATCTGTTTGTAAAGACATTTCTTCTTTTCTGAGACAATAAAATGAGCCGTTAGGTGACTAGCTTGACTGACAGCTGCTAGTTCATTAGAACTCGTCTTAATTCGCCATAAAACTATCTGTTTATTCTGTATAAAACTATAGAAATCGGCTAAATTTTAAAGTACCTCAGAAACATTTTATCAGTTAGTTTTGTGAGGTAAGTGAGGTAAGTGGCTGAGGTAAGTATAGTTTACAGTCGTCCAAATCCCTTCCCAGCCTTACAGTAATACATTTATTTTACTAAATTAAGTTTTCATTGTTGACTTAATACATATAATGTCGATTTACAGTGTTTCATCAACTCCTACATAGTGATTATTTGTGTCCAGCTGGATTTGTGTCAGTTAAGTCATCCATTAGCTGCTGTAGGTATTCAAGTTAATTCAAGGTTCAGGGTTCAAAGTTCAAGGTTCTTTATTTGTCACATACATTTTACATACATATGATGTAGTGAAATGTTTTTCCATAGTGCCTCGTCCCACAGTGCAGCAATGAACAGAAATAACAGCGAACTAAGATATGCACACACATAATAAAAACAGAATAGGCTATAATAAAATATAGCAGTCTACTGAGGAATGTAATGTGAATAAAATAGAATATATAAAATAGATATATATATAAAAAGAATATGTATATGTACATATATGTATGTATATAGAGTATGAATAGATAAATAGAATCTGTAAAGAAAAAAATGCAAAGATACAGAGCTGTACAGTTTATACAGAAACTATATAGTGTGCAAAATTGTTTTTTTCCTATAGTGCAAATTGTTTATGTGTGTCTGTGTGTTCGTGTGTGAGGTAGGAATATGCAGACTCTCTCAAGTGTCCTTGTTCAGTAGCCGGATTGAGTCTGTCTGTGTTGGTCCTCAGGATCCGGTAGCGCTTCCCTGATGGGAGCACTGAGAAGAGACTGTGTCCAGGGTGGTGAAAGTCTTTGACAATTCTCCTGGCCCTGGTCTTGGTCCTGCATCGCTGGTTGTAGATGTTTGTGATGCAGGGGAGAGAAGTCCTGATGGCCTTCTCCGCTGTCCTCACCACTCTGGACAGCGCCTTTCGGTCCAAACCAGGCGGTGATGCTCCCTGTGAGAAGACTTTTCACAGCCCCCGTGCAGAAAGCCCTCAGCACCCTGTGGGAGACCTTGAACCTGGCCAGGCGTCGTAGATGGTGGAGACACTGGAGCGCCCTTGTCACCAAGCTGTTTGTGTGTGTTGTGCATCAGAGGTCTTCTGTGAGGTGGATCCCAAGGTATTTGAATTCAGTATGTAATTCAGTATGTTTACATTTCTGCATATATTTCCATAAAACAAATAAGTTTAACACCAAATAAAATCTGATGAAATCCACGCAGATGAGGATGGGTTCCCTTTTGAGTCTGGTTCCTCTCAAGGTTTCTTCCTCATGCCGTCTCAGGGAGTTTTTCTTCACCACCGTCGCCTCTGGCTTGCTCATTAGGGATAAATTCACACATTTACAATTTATATCCTGAATCTATTTATTTCTGTAAAGCTGCTTTATGACATTGTCCATTTTTAAAAGCGCTATACAAATAAAATTGAATTGATATATTTCATATTCTGGTTACAGGAAGTAACACTGGAAGACCTGAAGACCTGAAACACTGAAAGCTGAAGTTTGAGGTATGAAAATTATTCAATAATTTGAGAATTAATTTTCTACTAACTGTCAGCTTATGAAATTAATTACATGTTTCATGAAATAATTATAATATAGTCTTTTTCTACATGACAAAGTGAACTAATGTTAACTGCAGGTTGGTGTATCGGGTAATTTTACTTAGCTAGCGAACAGTAACTTAGATTTTCAACCTTTCTCATCAATTACAGCATCAGTGAGGCAGATAACAACATACTACTGTTATATAATTATGATTCAGATGATAAATGCTCTGTTCACAAAGGCAGCTCAAGTCCAGATTTTATGCAGTGTGAATGGAAAGAATCTGATTTTCTGATTGGATTGGTGTTGTATTGGATATGGTATATGGTATCAAATCTGATTAAAAATTCACTTCATGGAAATGCTGCTCAGTTTGAGCCATCAGATCAGATTTCATGTTATACGTCATGTAGGAAGAACCGTAGTTTCTGCCAACTTTTCATGGTCATACTTTTAATTTAAAATAGCAATTTATTTTGCCCCTAGGGGTGTGTGTGTGTTTGTGTCTGTGTGTGTTGGTGCCCTTTGACAGACTGGCATCACATCCAGAGTGTATTCCTGCCTCATGCCCAGTATTCCCAGGATAGATTTCGAATCCACCGTGACCCTGACCAGGATCAGGCTTTTCTCTTTATAACATTTGTCTTGTTAGTCGTCTAATTTCTGTTTTTACCCCTTTCTTTACTCTGTCCTTCCCGAACGAAAATTCCATGAATTCTTTTTCTTGAGCATCAACACACTGTATTTGTGGGACAAAAGCACCACACATTGCGCTCTGCACACTCTCAGTGACACACATCATCACTTTATCACTTCAGCATGCCTCTAACTGTTTTTAATCCAAATAAAATCAAGGCTAATGTTTCATTACCATATATTTTGCACATAACGACCCTTGTTTCGTAGGCAGGCGCGATTTTTTTTGTATTAACGTAATTAGCGGGGTCCGTCAGGGTCTAATTGGGCCCGTGGCATGATGGGAAACAGCGCGGAGGTGTCGCGCTGGGGCAGGTGGCAGGCGCAGAGGCGGATAATTACGGGATGAATTTCACTTTAATACACGGTGAGCTGCGCGTGGAAATGCAGATAGCGGAGCTTTCTGCCTAATGGCTTCTGCCTCTGCAGCCACTTGAGAGAGGGAATGATCTGAAAGAGTGTTTAATTAACACATGCACTATGATCCAGAGAGAGGGAGTGTGTGTGTATGTGTGTGTGATGGGGGAACAGAGAGAGAGAGAGAGAGAGAGAGAGAGAGAGAGAGAGAGAGAGAGAGAATGGGTAGTTGCAGAGGGAGGATGATGGAGAGGAAATGTGAAAATGGGGGAATGAGAGAGAGAGAGAGAGGGAGATAGAGAGATGGACAGATTTGGGGTGAAGGGTAGAAAGGTGAGTCGAACACAAAACATTTCCTGAATGTGTAATTCTGTATGCAAACACACACATAGTTTGTTGGACCCACTAGCAGTTAGCGCTGCTGTTCAACATTAACCAGAATGTTCTCTTATCACACTGTCTCTGTGTTACGTAAGGAATAAAACGCAACACAGTGTGCTGTTATGGAAAAATAATCAAGAACAGGGTTGATTATATGACAATAACAGCATGCCTTGGAGTGTTTTATTCCTCTTACACCACAACAATTTGTCAGTGATTACAGTTTTAAATTTATTTACAAATGACATAATTAACACGAAGTTCATAAAACAAAAAGCAATCAATCTCCTCTGTCCTGAAGATTTCAGAAGTTACAGCTTATCCTCTGACTGTTACAAAGCACTGACACTGGAGACTCCTTCCATAAACGTTACATAAACGTCACCTTTCAGAAAACTTGTACGTTTCTCAATCGGTTTGTGTAGAGAGTCCGCTGTACGAGTCCCTGTGAATGACTATAGAAACAATAACATATTAGAACGAGCGTGTTAATATAAACCTCCGATCTGCAGCTGCAATATTGTCAGAGCTGCTGTCATTGAAAATTAATCAACAAATCAACACCTTCTGACCAATCAGAATCCAGAGGTTCTGTGTATGTAAATATGT
Organism: Pangasianodon gigas; assembly: GCA_022758105.1. NCBI lineage: Eukaryota > Metazoa > Chordata > Actinopteri > Siluriformes > Pangasiidae > Pangasianodon > Pangasianodon gigas. The sequence goes on from CM040480.1 coordinate 907,864, forward strand.
GTATATGCAAGTGTGTGTGATTTCTCTTAATGGATCTCTATACTGAGGATCTATCTATCTCTTTATCTCTCTATCTCTCTATCTATCTATCTATATATATATATATATATATATGAAGTGTGTATGTAACTATCTGTATAGCTGTCTACAGTCAACTCCAATACTGTTGGCACCCCTTCAAAAGATAAAATAAACACACATTACGCATACTTTATATGACATCTATAAAACACATGACACATATTACACATCAATGGAGAAACTACTTTGCCTGTGTGTGTAGATGGAGCACCTCAGCCAGGTTTGAGTTTATGTACATAATTTAGTAATGTCAACTTTATACTTGACAGGCAAACAGCTAGAGGGTGTCGGCAGGTGTGTACATCATGATAGTAAAAGCGAAAACGTTAACAAATGTACAGTTCCTGAACCTCAGTTATATAACTAATCTAGCAGGAAAGGCACATGTCCTGCGCGGTTTCTGTTTCCGAGCCGACTGATTACAGCATTGTTTTCTGCTAGTAGTCAGCCTAGCTAGTTCATATGGCTAGTTCATGCATCATTTTGGAGCCTGATAACTTTAAGGCACATGGTATGGATTAAAGAAGTGGTTGTTTACTCTAAACTAGTCTTTAACTGGATGTAATTTAAAACCTCAGTATTATGCTGCATTCCAGTGAGGTGGGAAACTGAAATACTGATATTTCTACCTGGCATTTGAACTAACTGATGTTGTGCTAGAGCTGTAAGGTGTATACTGGTATATTGGTGTGGTGTGTATGGTGTGGCTGTGGTTTTGTGATTGGTTATTTGACCATATGTATGTGTGTGTGTGTGTCCTCTCCATATGTGTTGTGTGTGTAATGGAGTGTTGTGTTTGTGTGAGCAGGTATGTGTAGCTCTGTAGAACACTTCTCTGCTCTCTCTCTCTCTTTTTCTCCCTCCCTCCCACCATACCATCTCTGTCTCCCTCTCTCTCTCTCTCTCTCCCTCCCTCCCACCATACCATCTCTCTCTCTCTCTCTCTCTCCACTCTACCGGAGCTAAAAGCCCTGGAACGGGCCGCTAATTGCCCAATTAGGCCTCTCTGCGCGCCTCCGCGGCTCGGCTCGCTCCATAATTGGGCTGAAAGCAAACGAACGGCCGGCAGACAAACAAGCTACTAGAAAATAATTACTTGGAGTGTTTCTTTTCAGTTGCTGTACAGCGGATTTCATTATGGTGAATGGCCCACTAAAGCCCGCTCGAAACGCCGCTAGTTGTCATTTTCATGGCGACTTGATAATGACATTAATTTGTCTTAATGGCTGGTTCTATTGTTATAAATAGGAAAATGAGGCGAAATTGTCTTGCCGTGGCGCGCACAAGAGGACTCCAGCGCGCTCCCACCGGGCATCAAGAGATAAATTGGTGTGCTTGTCAAATTTCCAATAATTTGTTATGTGGACTACGAGTAATGCCAGTGCCATTAACGCTCATTTCGCCCCAAATTCATTACTGCCCTCCTTTGCCTTTTTTTTTTTTTTTTTGACGTCTCTAATACACGCAGTCCGTTCCTCTCGGCTTTGAGTGGCCGCACGAGGACCAAAACTCGTCGTCCTACCAGTGAGTTCGGAAACACACATTATGCATGCTTGTACACTCATGCAAAACACACACACACACATTATAATATGAATTCTGACACAGGCCCACAAGCACACACATCCGCAGGTGCTCATTTGTTCATCTATTTGCACAGGTCACTGTGCACACCTGATTCAGAGATAAAGTTAAAGGTAAAGTCCAGCAAAAAAAAAAAAAAAAATCATACATCAAACATACAGAGTTTTCTCCTTATCTCAAAGGTACTCGATCATTCGTGTCTGATGTTTAACTTCTCGAGTTTTGCACTAGAGCTATTTTAAAGTAATTATCCAAAATGTGCAAAGTGCGTCACTTTGGGTCTCCTATACAATTAAACCTGCATGCTCTTGGGGGCGGGGCTTCGGAGATGGAGTGATTTCAAACTGCAGGAAGAAAAGTAAGAAAGTGAAGTTTGTCCAACATGGCCGCCATCATGACTTTCCAGCGCTTGCCTTCATTCTCAGGTTTAGTTCATAGATTTATAGCTCAGAGACACAAGTCTTAACTCAGTGCTGTTTTGGTGTGAGAGAGGTATCCGTTACTTTAGCTAGAAACTAGTAAATAAGCCGATTTCTCCCACCAAACATCCTCTCTGAGCTGATTGACTACATTTTTGGCTAAAGAGAGACACTTTGTGATTTTCCTTTACTGACCTTAATGTTTTTTTTAACATAAGAGGGTGAGTCAAATGAAAAGCTTATTTTTTAACATTGTTTATTGAAAATAGGTGTCACAAAAGTAGCAGTAAAAGGGGCTATTGAGAACAATGAACCGGTAGTACATTTTTTACTCTCAGAACTACACATTTAATGCACTGTTTCTCTACTGTAGGTCACACTTTTAAGGATTTAAGGTTTTCTTTTGACTCACCCTTGTATTAAAACGAAAATCAGAACTAAAAGCTGATTTGGGATCAGTCCTGCAGTAAGAAATGTGAATCTTTAGTGTCCAAACTTCTGCAGCTTCTTCTCTGTAGTGTCAATAGGGGGCAGCACTTCAACAGTTTCAGCACTCACTTTTCATCCAGTTGTGTGTATAAAAAACATACACATGGAGCATAAATCAGTTTCATGCATTTAGTTAGAGAACATTTTATCTAACCTCTAATTCGTTGTTATTAATAAACATTGGATATTAAACTCCCCTGTTCTCAATAAAGAGCTATAAAATGACCCCAGGTCTCTCAAACCATTAAGGCTTGTTAGCTCATGAGTGTTAAATGTAGTACATGGATGTTATAAAAGACAGTCTCCGATTTCTCCTCAGGAAATTTAGTGGAATAGTACAGATAAGACATAATATCGTATTGCTTTATAGTTAATTTATAGTCAAAAAGCTTTTTTTCTTTGCTTTATAAATGTATAGTAGATGTGTGTAATATCATGAAAAGCAGCTTTACTGGTTTAAACTGTTGGGAAAAAAAACAGCTTCCTGTTTTGTTTTGTTTTTTCTTTTTAATTATTATTATAGGTTTGGAATGTATAAGTAATATAAACAATTTTCTATGTGATAATTGTCTGAGTATTAGAGTTTACAATAAGACCATGTTAAGTGTATTTGTTTAACTCGAAATGTAAACTTGAATGTGTAAACATGGATTTTTTTTTTCTTTTTGACAAAACTGTTTAGTTAAAAATGATGCCATGTAAAGCAACTATGTATAGATCTGTCAGCTGCATTAGCATTACTGCTGTTCCTTTAGCGTTTTTGGAAATAATATTGATCAGTAATCATTGATCCATATTGTTATACAATCAAAACTTCCTGATTGCTTTAACAGATGTTTAAAAAAACACCCTGATATCCGTCGGTGCAACAACAGACAAGACATATCACCTGTCTTGAGTTTGCTTTACATGGCTCTTTTCTTGAATATGCATAATGCAAATATTTAAGCAGTCAAGTATGTACATCCATTTGTGTATGTTAATCCACGATCCTAACACCTGAATCCTGCGTACAAAAAGAAGTGAAATATAGCCCTGCATCACTTTTAACTTTTTTTTCCTCAAGAAGAATGAGCTAAAAATTATTTTCTAGTCATTACCTGTAGGATTTTTTAATCTCCATGCCAAAAACCATAATCACTGTGTTATCAATGCAACATGCAAAACATAACATATTTCCATGAGCTGTTTAATTGGTCTAATTGCACCGCCATTGAATCTTAATGCAGATCGTAATAGTGCTAATTATCTAATTAACTGCCTGTTCATTATGCGCCATAGGAGTGGGAGCCAGCAGCGGTGGAACCCAGCGGGCACCGAGAGCGACCTCGGAACAATACAGCAGCGTGGAGAGCAGATGGGAGGTAGCGTTTTTCAGCCCAGCGGCTTTTTAAAATATAGCCAAGAGTCATGTAATTAAATTCAGCTGGAATGTGGAGCGACACTCCAATGGAAAGTTTGGTGCATTAAAAATGGCCAGAAATAAACAGAGTCACTCAGAGGCAAGGATTAACGGCCAAAAAATGAAAATGTAGTCCATCAGCTGCAGTTAATATTTTTAGTTAATTTTAATTAATGTAGCTAACGAATAATGGAAGCTCATCACCTCCCTCACCTCCTTCCTTGTCAGAAACGTTGCAGAATTAATTAAAGCATAACTTTAAAAAGAATCATGCGTGAATAAAATGTTAGTTATATTATAAGCCAAATCACTTCTAATATACAATCTCCAACTTTAAACTTTAAGCCACGCCTCCTTTGAGTCCAACACCAAACACATTTTAGTGCACTGTGCTAAAATGGAGGTTATACTTCTTTTTTTTTTTTTGAATTATTATTATTACTTATTAGCTACGTTAGCCTCGCAGTTCAAAATTAAATAAACTAATTTCACACATCAAATATATCTCAACTGACTGACTATGTTTGGAACAAACAGGACAAAACAGACATTTAATTTTTGTCCAAGCTGTTCCTTTAATCAGTGTATTTATTAATTTATATATTCATTATCCAAGGGACACTACAGTCAAACATCATTATTATATAAGACAATATATGACAAAAAGTGCTTAATTAATGCAATAATAGTTTTCATTTCTTCTACTTGGAGTGGAAACTTTGTTTACGTCACATGCGTAGAATATTAAACAGCCTCATTCAAAAAAAAAGTCCAGAATCATGATCAGTGTAAGAAATTTATTCATTTATTCATGAAATTAGTTACTGATTAGTGAAAATCACTATAAACAACTTGTGATTTTTAACTCCAAAGGTCATGACTATTGGAGATAAAACACCAAGACTTAAAAAAGACTTAAACTTATATTTTATAGTGTATATATATATATATATTTCCCAGTTTTAAAATTAAACTTCATATAAATCATTTGAAATATGATGAAATATGAGAATACTATAAAGAATACAATTTTTAATATTGTTTGAAGAAAAAAAAAATAAACAGGTCTGATATCAGATTTAAATATTCATTAATTTACATATGTATTTATTTATTTTTACCTTGAAATTGAATTTAATCAAATTTTTTTGGTTAGAATTAATTTTTTTATGCATGGTCAGTTTAAAGCCAATCGTAATGATTATGTAAAGGACTCAATTTAGTCAATTTCCCCACTTTTCACTGAAACTTCATTTAAATTGGACACATTACCAAATCCTCTCTGCTTTACTCTCTGCTCTCATAAAAGATGTAGAACATTTTTACCGTGATTGCTCTCGCAAAAGCGATGACCACTTGACTCACGCTGATTCGCCGTTGTAAGATTATTAATACGAACTGTATATAGCTAAATTTAACATAATTATTTACACAGCAGAGCGCGTAGATGTACATAAATCATCTGAAATGACATCTGTGGTGATTAATATCAATTTCCAGCTTGTTACATTTATATCTAATATGCAAATTCAGGCAAGTGTCTGTGTGTGTGTGTGTGTGTGTGGCTTAAAAGCACTTTTTTGAAAGCTACATTTATTTAAAATTAAATTTTAAAAGCTATATAATAAGCTCACAGCCTGGAAATGCAAAATGTATGATGATTGTTAAAATGTTTAACATTTCTCACTTACCATGGAATAAACATTTAATTTAATTTAAATTTTTTTTTGCATGCAAACCGTGACAGTCGTATCCCCCATTGGTTAAATCGGTGTTTTGCAACCTTTTGTTCTTTAGAAAGATTTTTAAAACACAAAAATGTACTTTTAGTTACCAACCTGAAATTAATTTTAAACATCGTCCCATATATTTCTGTTTTCACTTTCTTGCTAACACGTATCCATGTTCTGCTATGTTTCCCACCTGAGACAACAATGCAAAGCAGCCGGCTCTTAAAACTGAGCTACATATTTTTAAAAAATGCAATTCTGAATGCTGACATTAGGGTTTGGGGGCGGAGTTATGGTGCTATAGTGTTTTAGTTCATGTCATGTTGGAATTACGGTAATTGCAAGAGATACAAGAATAAGATAGGACTGGAGTAACAGGTGTGATTCAAGAAGAACTGGTAGAAGAAGATTCTGCTCAGAGCTGTTCATCTCGTCACATTTGGAAATGGGTAGTTTCTATGGAAACGCAAACGACAATTTAACGTCTTACAGCTAGAAAGCTAGCCTTTTTAATGATACGCTAACTACCAGTAAAGGCTAAAAGACATTTTAGACTCCTAATTATTTTAGCTGGTTATATTTTCGGATGAGTTTGTTTATAATGTGAAATAAAACTCTGCCATCTAAGAGCTTTACTTAAATTTTAGAGTTAAATCTCCCACAAAGGCATAAATGCTTTTTATACGTTGATGGCTTGTATTTACTATAATTACTCCATTACGTGAACACCCTATTAGCAATCACTACCTTTTCTCATGACCTTATTTGTAGGAAATCATAAAAAAAATCCAGCATCATAAGTATTTGTTCAAATTGGTATGAATTTCTCACGAGATCAGGTTGGACGACGTGAGCACACAAGCTTGTACGAGACAAAGAACTGTTGCATCATCAACATAATGTCTTATTTAATTAAAATTTTAGATGAATAAACATTTATGTGGAATTTCACAACATGCCAGTTAAATAAAGAAAAGTATCTCAGCTACAAAAATCTAAACTGAAGAATTTTACCATCGCAGTGTTTCTGCAGGGGTACATTGAAAGCTCTGTGTGTGTGTCCGTGTGTGTGTGTGTGTGTGTGTGTGTGTGTGTGTGCCCGCAGTGACTCAGTGAGTTCAGAGTTTCACTCAGGTGGGAAGGTCTCTCTGCTGTTAGTGCCGTGTTGTGTAACTGTTCTCTAATAATAGTTTTTAAACAGCGCTCTCTAAACTTCTCCACACGGACAGAACGAACGCACTGTTCAATAAAACTGCATTTTAAAATACTTGCAGCACATTAAAGCAACGCTGAGCTGCGATTTATGAACATTTTCCAGCCTGAGGAAACCACTTCATACTAATATAAACGTAGGCTAGGTTACCACACGACAAATCTCAGCTTGTTCCCTCATAGTATCGAATTAAACACTGTGTGTGATGTTGTTACAGTGAAATAATTAGAGTGATGAAGTGGAGATTCATTTTACTGCCCCAAAGTTGATTATTTTTCTATAACAGCATGTCCCCAAGTTTTGCAATTTATCAACGATTATAATTGTTATTTATTAAACAGATAATACTTTTTATCCGTTTTTAGTTAATGTTGTGAAACATCCATGAGACAAGTTAGTTCCTGTTCTCACTTACGTTATAAACAGTGGTTCCCTCAACAGCTTGTCTTTTTTCTCTCTCTGAAAGTTAATAAGACAAAAGAAAAAAAAACACAGCTTGTCATGTTACCGCGAAACTGCAAAGAAGCGTAAACTCCTCTGTCCTGAAGATGTCGGAAAACTTAAAATTACAGCTTTACCTCTGACTGTTACAAAGCGCTGACACTGGAGACTCCTTCCATAAATATGTAATGTAAACATCTCCTCAACATGTCAGTGATTTTAGAACGAGCGAATTAATATAAACCTGCGCTACTGTCAGAGCTGCTGTGATAGAAAATCAATCAACACCTTCTGACCAATCAGAATCCAGAATTCTGACAGCGCTGTGGTGCGACTTAGTGTTTTATTTGTTTATCTCCATGGTTCTGAATTTTTTTATTATTTATTTTATTTTTTTTTTGTGAGCATGTTTAACAGCCGCTAGTTAATTAGTTAGACTTTTTCAAGCGCTTGTTATTGAAAAGAAGAAAGGAGAAGAAGAAAGGATGAGAAAGAGAGAAGGATAGAGAGAGACAGAGGAATATCATGAGAGTATTAGAAACAATAAAGCAAAGAGCTTTTGTCAGAAATGTCCTGCTTCTCAGGAAACTTTTTTATAACTCCACTCTATGTTTCTCAGTTATTCCCAGAATTCCTCTACTTTCCTTTACTGTTCAGAAAAGGAAACTTACAGGCTTTTACATAGAACCGAAGAACGCTTTAGCCGAAGAACGGAGAACAAGTCCATGGCTTGTGCAACTGCAGGAATCTTTGAGAAAGGTTCTGTGTAGAACCCTAAAAGAGAGGTTTTCAAATAGAACCCTTTGAGGAACCTTTAATCCAGGGAGTAGAAAAAATGCAGCATAGTTACACAAAGCTTAAAAGACAAAAGCACACACACACATATATTAGTTGAACAGTCAGTTAGAATGCTTTCATGTGTTTGAATCGATCGAGTGCTGGGTTGTTTTCCTCTCAGGTGCATTTCGTTTTTTGTGGAGGTGAAAACACACTCAGGTGTGGACTAAAAGAACCGGTCCGAGACCGTGTGCGTGAGGTGGTCTCAGTCCAGTTCCAATCCACCTCTAATGTGGTTTGATTTGGGTTGCAACTTTTTTGTTGTTGTTGATTTTTTTGCAAGCTGAGCTGTGAGATACAAACTGAGCCAAAGGACAGAGCTGTAGTGCTGCAGAAATGCTGTGTGTTCTGGAGATATGGACTAATGAAACAAAAAAAGAGAAAATAAAGGCTGGATGTGATACACAAAATGTTTTAAACGAAGTATTATTATTATCAAATCATTTATTGAGCGTCTCCTCCGTATTCTCCGTGCTTGGGCGATTTTTCTTTTATTTCTATGTGCGCTAAATTAGTAAAGGTTTATTTACTTTTTCCGTCACTGACCAGTGAATGAAAGAGTTTCAAACACATCTCAGAATCATGCTAAAGTGTTTTTTTTTGTTGCTTTTTGGTTCATTTAATTACATGCAGTGAGAAAATAAACCAAATGAATGAAAAGTCTAAAATTTCTCTCTGATTCGGACTCAGCAGCCGGACTAGTAGGTGTGAAAGCTCCTTTAATCACATACATCAATCCATCCGAATACAAAGCAGAGTCAAAGTGGCCAGCTTTCTCACACACACACACACACACACACACACACACACACACAGTGTACACAAGGCCTTTTTTGTCTAACTTTTTTTTTTTGTAGCTACATCCAGGATTACATTAAATAGAGGAAAAAAAAAAAAATATATATATATATATATGTGTGTGTGTGTATACGTATGAAATGTGTGTGTGTGTGTTTGTGTGTCGTATCAGACAATTGCCCCTCCCTCTCCCTCCCTCAACTCCCTCTCTCTCTCTCATCTCCAACCCACAACACACACATACATACAAACAAAAAAAAGAAGAAGAGAGAAGAAGAGTGAAGGATGGTTGACTTTTATTGGTGCGGCCATAAAAGGACGGGATGAAAGCGGGAGCGGGCCGAAAAGAGAGACAGAAGAGAGAAAGAGGCATTCAGAGGGAGGGGCGGAGGAGTGAAGAACAAGGCCTCATCCATCAGGAGGACGGAGGAGATACATTCCTGCGGAGGACACACTCACTCAGGCGCACAATGGTGCTGGGAGGGGCAGGGAGTCGACACACAACTTTCCTCCTTCTCTCTCTCTCTCTCTCTCTCTTTCTCTCTCTCTCTCATTCTGTCATCACGCTCTCTCTCTCTTTTCTCTCTGTCCATCAATACACACTCCTCGGCCAATTCATCGCTCTCTATGGCCATGACCAATGTCGGTTTCTGATGCTCAAAGCGTGCACGCTAGCAATGAAACCCAGCTTTTTCTTCCCCTGAGGCATTCTCTGTCTCTCTCTCTCTCTTTTTCTTTGGTTTTTTTTTTCTTTCATTTTGGATTTTTGTGTCATGTTTTGTGCTTCCAATTTTGGTGAACGATGCAGAAGCTGAGACAGCTTTTTAATTACACACACTTTTTCTATCTCAGTCCTGATTTTATCTTTCTCTGATCTCAGTCTGTGTTTGTAGATGTGTATTGTGTGTTTGTGTAAGTGTATGTTTTTATATCTTGGTGTGGAACAGATGTCCCCACAAGGATAGCAATATCTGACTTTGTGGGAACATTTGGCTGGTCCCCACAAGGAAAACTGCAGCTTTTATTTTAAAAAAAAGATGCTTTTGCTTTTGGTTAGTGAGGTTAAAGTTTGGGTCAGATTTAGGTGTAGGATTAATAGCATTAATTTCATTGGAAGGTCCTCATAAGGATAGTAAGACATGAGTGTGTGTATAACTTGGCCACACTGACTTGGCTTTGGATTTGGATAAACTGATGTATGTGATTAACTGACTGTTCAGCTGTGCGTGTGTGTGTGTGTGTTTGTGCAGGGAGCAGGTGATAGCTTTTTGGAGAGCACCCTTTCACACCCCTCTTATTCTGCGCTTGAACAGCGTGAAGAGGTGGGAGAGCTGAGGGGCCTCCACCCGTCTCTCCCAGGGGCTGCACCTGCCCGACCCATGTGTGTGTGTGTGTGTGTGTGTGTATGTGCATTTAGAAGGGAGTAGAAATGCTGCCCTCTGACTATTTGACCTCATAGAGCATCACTGTAGAGGTAAAGCAGACATATGTGGTCATCCATCCATCTGTATATACTGCATACTACATACTATGTCTCATAATAGTATACATCCATCCATTCATTCATCCATTCATTCAGTCACTGTCAGCATCATCAGTCAGCGCTTTATCCACATCAGGGTGCCGGTGGATGCGGAGCCTATCCCAGGAATACTGTGCGTGAGGTGGGAATACACCCTGGATGGTACGCCCATCCATCACAGGGCACCATGCACACACACTCACACACTCATTTACACCTAGGAGTAATTTACGGTAGCTAATCCACCTACTGCCATGTTTTTGGGAGGTGGGTGGAAACCCGGTGGAAACCCACATGGACATGAAACTCCACACAGACAGCAACTTGAGCTCTGAATGCATTCTCCGAGTTACAGAATGTTCTCAGGTATTTAGTAAAAAGTGTTTTTATTCTCCCCAAATTGGTCACCTGCCATTTCCCTCTCACCAGTCATACGACAGCTAGCAGCCGGGGAGGGTGAAGGCTAACACGTGCTTCCTCCGAGATCTTTTAGAACTGCTGCTTCACCGGGCTGCATAACACTAGCGCTATCATCCTCTTCCACATACACAAGCTTACAGACGCCCACGATTGGCTGGTGTCTCTGTGATTGACAGCGAGAGAGAGTAAAGCCCCTCCCTCTCAGTTTGGCTCCCAGCTGATGGCTGTTGCATCATCAGGATTCAAACTCATGATCTCCTGACGATAGGGCGAGCGCAAAAGTGAATTATTTTAACGGAAATTCGGTGCTTTTTTATCCTTTACAAATTACAGTTAACTTGAAAGCAATTGAACAACTCAATCTGTGTGAACAGTTCTTATGCCAGTCATATGAAATTGAATGAAATTCAACCACTAAACTGAGTATGAAAAATTTTGGAAGACTTTTGGGACACCTTATAGTTAATAAATAATTAAAATACACAGAAACTTGATTAAATATGATATCCAGGTATCATAGCATTTGGAAGGTTTACATAGAAATATAATGAGTAGAACTTTATCCCATGGAAATGTATTTGAGTAAGAGTACACGAATAAATGCCTTAAAATTAGGTTGAGTAACTAAGAACAATTACAGTTTATTTTAATTTATTGTAACATATTCACACTTTTTAATAAATTTATACATTTATTTTAAAGCATGACCATCTTCCCACACTGTCGAACCCTGTCTAACACTGCTTCTGTTCCCACTTTATTTTTATTCCAGTGCATTGTGAAATCATGATTTATTTTGTGCGGCTTTACATGTGATAAATGCGTGACATTAAACTGGATTAGTTTATGATGGTTATTAAAAGGAAAATACAAAAGTATGTTTTTTTTTTGCATGTGTTAAGAGTCATCAGTGCACAATGGTGCGTTTGTAATTGTCACTTGTGTGTGGTGTTTTTAACAGTTTCTTTCTCTCTCTGTGGTCTCTGGGGTTTTTTTGTGGTCTTGGCGTGGGAGTGGCACCAGCAGGGCACTCGATTTGTTTATAAAAACCCAGCAGCCCTTGTTTTGTCAGACAGACGGGGTAGAAATGTGACAGCGGACATCAGAGGTGGTTCAGTCCGAGTTAGATTTATTAGCACCATCACACAGCTGAGGCATTTCAAGCAGACTGGATTGTAAGTGGTGTATCTGAAAAGTATATCTACATATACAGCGATGACTTTTGTATAAAGCTGGTGTCTAGGGTGCGTAGTCAGGGAAGGGAGGGGGAATCGGGACGCGTCCCGCCGCGTGTCGTCCGTCTCAATAGAGCTGCATCTGCAGGAAGGCTGGGAGCCGCCGTTAATGCCCAGTGACCCGTCCACAAAAACACACCCAACAAATTTTACACCCCGAGCGCAGTGCCCTTAGCTGACTGACGTCACACACACACACACACACACACACAAAGAGAGAGGGAGAGCAAGTGAGAATGGTCACCCCCGGTCATTAGGACGGAGGGGGAGAGGGAAAGAGAGAGAGAGAGAAGTCAGATGCAAGATTGAATGACGAAGAAAAAAAAAGAAAATCAAACGCAAACTTAAACAAAAGGCAGCCCCAAAACACAAAGCGCTCCATAGAGATTTGGGAAGAAAAGGGGATATTGGGTTATGAAAATGATTCAGGCCGCTTCTCTTGCACATGCAAATGCACCCTTTTTCTCGGAGTTGGGGGGGATTTTTTTATTCATCACCCTGCGAGTGTAGTTCTCAGTGTGACAACACTGCCTTTCTTTCGCTCCGTGCCAGTACAGTCTCTCACGCCAAACTCGGCCCACCGCGCTGTTATGATGCTAAAGGCTAATGTGGTTAGCGCTTCACTCAGATGCTCTGAATACAAACGGACTCATTAATCTTCATTAATAGCGACCTGGATGTCAACATCAAACAGCTGGAATCCCGGTGGCTAAATGTTTAAATAAGTAGGAATAAATGTGTTATTGATGAAGTGCAAACACACAAAGTGCTTTAGTATTTCTTACTCTATTGTGTGTGTGTGTGTGTGTGAGTGTAAGCATCAAGGACCGTGTCAGATTTACACTTTATATCGGATAAAGACTAAAAAACGTCCTTATTTCCCAGGCTAGATTTTCCATCACAAATAAGCCAGGATGTACATTTCCTAAAATTTCCTGCACATCCGATGAGCTGAAAGTAAATTATTAAAAAGATGCCTTTACAAATGCCATTTAAAATTTGGTTTTGGTTACAGTTCTCAAAAACTTGTTTAAGAGTTATTAAAGAAGTTCTTGAAAAAAGAAAGAATTGAAGTATGAAAAAATAAGGAAAAGAAAAAACAACAGATAGAGCTGAAAGAAAAATAAGAGAAGAAATAGTAGAGGGATGAAAGAAAATGACAAGCATCATCAAGAAAAAGATACGATTTAAAAATATTCAAAGCAGATATGAAGTTAAGTTTAGTAAGTTAGTAGGTTGAGATTAAGTTATGAAATTAGTTATTAAAAAGAGAATAGATGAAAGAAAGAGCAAAAGAGAGGAATGATGGAGAGATGTACGCTTTTAGGTAAAAGGTTGTTGGTATTAGTTCTTAGGTTCTTAGTCTCCTAAAAGGGGTTCCAGGTTGGAACTGTTTCTGATAAACACTCTGATGTGGTTCTACACAGAACCTTCAGGACAACCAAAGAACCCTTTAGAGTTCAAGATTTGACTTTTTTTATAGGAGTGTAGGAAAGAAAGAAAGAATGAAAGAAAGAAAGAAAAGTGGTATAATAGAGGGAAAAAAATGTGAAAATAAAGAAAAACAAATCAGGGAAAATTAGGGAAAGGTATAAGGATTAAAAAAGAGAAAGGTAGAGGGATGTACAGAAATATAAAAGAAAAATAAATATGGAGGAAAGAAATGATGATAAAAAGAAAAGAAAACATTGAGGAATGAAATAGAAAAAAAAATTTCTAGGGAAATAAATAAGAAGATGAATAATAATAAGAAGTAGGAGAAATGATTGTATTTGTATCTTTCTTCGAGGACATAAAGATAAACAGCAGGTTTAGTCTTTGCTTTCATGAAGTGAATGTAGAGAAGGTTGCTGCTGTTAATTTAATTAAAACTAAACAGATCAGTTTGGCGTGTCTCGCTGGGAGGAGCTCATTTTGACTGACTTTTTCTCCTCTTTTTGAATCGGGGAGTGAAATTGATTCATTAAAGCATCAGACGTCAGACAGCAGGTGCTTCAGGCCTTGTTCCCTTCATCCCTCCCTCTTCCTGTCTTGTGCTTCTCTCCTTTTTATCCCTCTCTCCGCCCCTCTCCGCCGAGACTGAGACAACGAAGATGGAGAACAGGACAATACGGAGATGTAGATAAAGGTAAAGACAGAGAGTAGGAGGAAAGAGGAAGGAGAAGAAAGAGATAACACTCGGCCGGGCCAGCTCTCGGCAGGCCGTTTTGTGTGTGTGTGTGAAAAGTTGGTGAAAATGTGGTCGCATTCTTCCACTTTTGTTGTTAGGGAGTGTGTTGGGGAGTGAAAGAGGAACTGCTTGAGAATGGGCGAACAATAGGCGAGAGGAGCGACACTCTGAACAAACTTGTCAGTAGGGGTACGCTGAAGAGCGCCTCGCTCTAAACACTCTGTCACATTTGTGTACAAACCGCTTGAAAGAGTTTGCTGACCTGCCCGTCTGCTTTTGGGAAAGTTCAAATGCCAAAACGGTGCCTTTTGTGTCGGGGAGAGTTCATTAAATTCATTAGTTTGACCCAGCGTTTTTCAAAGACCAAAAAGTCCACTGAATTGGAAACTAACTTCCATAGAGGGAGGACAAACCCCTTTTGAGGCGAACGTCAAAGCTTTTTATGGCGAAATGGGGAGAAAAAGGGCGACTTCTCAATCGTTTCTGTACCATAACCAATGGATTCACATCAAAAGCCAATTCAAGATGCACAATATGATATTAAGCATTCTGAGGCTCATCTATCAGCCGGGCGGACTCACGAGTCCGGACGAGCTAATGAGCACTCGGGGCTTTCACTTTGGAGGTTATAAGTCAACTTCAGAGCCGTTTGCTTTTGAAAATAGCTTGGAAGTTCTTTTGCACAGACCGTAAAAGTTGCAGCTCTCCAGAAGTCAGAGTGACCTTGGCCCAGATTCTGAAGTGCACACAGTCTTCGCTTTTTTAAACAGAGAGCTCAGTGTTCAGTCTCATTGCATTTATACCACAGAAGTCTGGATTCTGATTGCTCAGAAGGTGTTGATGAATTTTCTGTTGGTAGCACAGGTTTATATTAATAAATCGCTTGTTCTAATACGTTATCGTTTCTATAGTAACAGATCATTCACAGGGACGTGTACAGAGCAGATGCTAAAAAAAAATCATAGATAAGTTGAGGAGATGTTTATTAAACGTTTATGGAAGGAGTCTCCAGTGTAAGTGCTTTGTAACAGTCAGAGGTAAAGCTGTAACTTTAAGTTTTCCGACATCTTCAGGACAGAAGAGTTTATGCTTTGCGGTTTCTTGGTAACATGTCAAGCTGCGTTTATTTTTTTTTTACTTGCGTATGAAGTCATTACATAGGACGCAAAATGTTAAAAGCAGCATGTTCAGAGAGAACAAATAGCTGTGCATGTTTCATAAGTTTTGAGCAACATTATATATTATCTATGTATTTCTCTTTATAAATGTCATATTAATAATAATAATAATAATAATAATACCTCGGCTTCTCTCCTGGCTTTGAGGCTGCAGTGATTCACTTCCGTGTTGGTCCCAATGTTCCGTTTTTTTCTTCCACATCAATCTGAATTTCTCGTATTTATAGACTAGAACTGTAAATGGAGTAAGAGTTGTTCACCAACATGGAAAAAAAAGACCAGTTTAGCCTCTAGATGGTCTCAGTGTGGACAAGAATGTAGAAAAGAACTTCAATAAAAAAACTTCTATTTGCTCATTTCTGATTGGCTTCCAGAACATTTCTAACGTAGATCTAACCAAAAAAACCCCAAAAAACTAAATCACATTTCTTTTACAAAAAAAAAAAGATTCCCAAGAATTTTGAATAATGAAAGGTGAAACAAACGAGGGAGGTAAGAAAAAACAAACAAACAAACAAATAAACAAATAAGGAATGAAAGAAGGAAAGAGAAGTTCATTTATAGTCAAATCTCTGAATGTATAGAAATCACTGAGCAGTCATAGCCGCATGTTATCGTGCATTCATATTAAATAATTTGATAGATTGTTGATTATGTCTGATGGATAACCTGTGTTAAAATGACTTTTATCTTGTTGTTTAAATCAGGAGAAGAAGCGTGATGTTTCCTACCTCTGCGAGAAAGAAACACGTCACAGTCTGTAAGCAAAATCACGTAATGCGAATTGGTTTAATAGTTTCCATCAGATTCCTGAAGCTGACCGGTTGCTCTGAACACCTCCAGAACCCTGTAGGGTCTTCTTTCATGAGTAGATGATCACCATCAGAAATAAAGTAGATCAGGAACCATTAGGAAGAAGATGTTGCATTAAACTACCATTACGCACCACTAGATACACATTAAAACCCATCAGGTAGCAGCAGAAGTGTTTTTTTTTTTATTAGGGCCATCTCTTATTTGCACTTCCGGCTGCCATGACGATTGTGTGCACTGTATAAATGATGGATTTGAGTAATGGAAGTTGTTAAGGAGTTGCTAGGTGCTATTGGACGTCCATATAAATTAGCTACTGACTGAGGTTAGCTATCTAGCTAGCTTTTTATCCAGACACTGTAAAGACTCAGCAGCACTGGAAAGGACACACGACAGAAATGTTAACATGACGATTCCCAAAAGACTTCGTTATCAGAAATTTAATTAATGAGTTCTGAGTACTTCTTTGTTGACTCCGCCCTAACCGAGTCTGCCGAAAGGTTGATAGTCAGACCAGCGTTTCGCAGTCTGGAGGTAAATTGTATAGAGGGATCAGTGACAGCACAAACAGCATAAATAGCTGTCAATAGACAGTATTTATAAATATATTTATTTATATATATAATGGAAGTTTTGAATTTGTGCAAACACAGGACACGCTCGCTGTTGCCAGGCTAGGAAACATGGACGCCCGGCATAAACTAGTTAATGACTGTAGCTAACAATTTAGCTAGATAGCTCACAGGCATGAAACTTTTTATTCAGACCGTGTAAAGACACAGTGGCAGCGGAAAAGAGACAGAACCATCAGGAATGTCAGCTTTTCTCTTAGATGTGTTGGGAGAAGACTCCATTAAGTCAAAGTCAAAGTCAAAGTCAACTTTATTGTCAATTCTGCTATATGTACAGGACACACAGAGGATTGAAATTTCGTTTCCCCCAGACCCATGGTGTGAGAAACCAACATAACAAGACAAGTAATAAAAAAAAGTAAAATAAAATAAAATAAAATATGTACACAGTATGTATTACACTGAAATTCCATGCGTTCCAACATATTGAGAAATAAAAGCATTGTGCGACGGCTCATGAACTGAAAATTTCAACTTCGGAGGTCATGAATCCGAAAAATAGTTCGGTGAAACATCGTCTATTTAAACAAGTCTATTTAAACGTAGCATAAGGCTAGCATAGAACTAACGATAATAATGTTTGTGTTAATGGTACTACAGCTAAAGATTTTGCAGCAGCTTTGTATAGGAATAAATTCACAGTGATAAATTCAAATATTTACAATATATTTTTGTGAATCCATTTATTTCTGTAAAGCTGCTTTGTGACAATGTCCATTGTTAAAAGCGCTATACAAATAAAATTGAATTGAATTGAATTGAACTGTAGGATCATCTATGAACATTACGTAAAAACACAGAAATTTTGAACTTTTTTAGGCTGATCCTTTTTTTTTTGGAACCAAATTATCATTTAAATTGTTAGCTGGACAAAATAACAGTGTGATTTGGTGGAAGGAAGGAAGAGAATGTAAATAAATAAGGCTTCCATGCCTCTTTCTTTCAGACCTGTTGGTCCAGTCTGGAGCTGTAATGCATATCATCTTTAATGTGAGTCCAAAAGCGTATTTCACACCTCTAACTGACTGTTTTCCAAACTCTAATCCAGTTATATTGAAGCTGTAAAGCACTTAAACCCTTAATACCTCCCCCAACACACACACACACACACACACACAC
>CM040480.1:940844-993856 GCA_022758105.1 Pangasianodon gigas
TCCATTTATTTCTGTAAAGCTGCTTTGTGACAATGTCCATTGTTAAAAGCGCTATACAAATAAAATTGAATTGAATTGAATTTCTTCACAGAGACTCACTCTTCGGTACACAGAGTAATCTCCTGTAATCAAAGGCATTGGAATTAAATGTTCATCTCTCTCTCCATCTCTCTCTCTCTGTCTGTCTGTCTCTCTCTCTCTCTCTCTCTTTCTCTTTCTATCTCTCTGGTCCTGCTTGCTGCTTGTTGAACTCACCTTTGCTCATACTTTTTCCCACTGCTTCTATTTATCTCTTTCTCTCTCCTCATCTCCCTCCTTATTTCTTTTTTCTTCCCAGCTCGCTCTTTCTTCCATTCATTGCATTCAGCCTTCCACAATTTCTTTTTCTCTTTGTGTCTTTCCTTTTATTTTCTTCGTACGTACTACATACATATCTCTCTTTCTCTTTATGAACATCTCCCTTTCATGCCTAGTTTTCTTTTGCTTTCTTTCTCTCCTTCTCCATGTCTTTCAGTCCCTCTCCCTTTCTGTCTCTCTTTCTTTTGGTCTCTCTTTTTCACTTTTGTTTTTTTTTTCATTCCTTCTTTTTTATGTAGTTTTCTTTTTTTCCCTTTGACTGTCTCAGTCTGTCAGCTATCTCTCTTTCTCTTTAGCTTTTCTCTTCTCATCTCTCTCTCTCTCTCTCTCTCTCTCTCTCTCTGTGTACCTGCTTGCTGCTTGTTTAAGGGTTTAATTGCTTCTAATTTGTTCACTAAAGACCTGCTATTACGTGACGCAGCAAAGTTGCGACCAAATTACACCCTTTTATGAGTCGAGTGGTGATTCCCCGTGTGCTGATGGACGGAGGGATGGGTGGATGGATGGATGGATGGACATTTGGATATAGCTGGGGTTCTCTGGTCATTTTCAGTGAATAAAGCAAATGGCTGTGGCGTGTCTCGCAGTCCATTACCTGCTCAAGGCTCGGTTCGGGACTCGATGAGCCATTAGCGAACAGCAGCTCGGTTCTGCGCTGAAAAAGCTCCGCGTGCAAAACGAGAGAACGCCTGTGGCCCTAATTGTCAGGGCTGTCAGAGAGAGGTGTGTGTGTGTGTGTGTGTGTGTGTGTTTATAAGCTACTCTTTCCCCAATCCTCTACTTCATAGTTTAGTGTGGTTCATCAGCTCATTAACACACATATGTGATGTGTGGACATATGTGTGAAAGTATGTGTGAGACTGTGTGAAAATGTGAGTGTGTGTGTGTGTGTGTGTGTGTGTGTGTGTGTGAAAGTGCATGTGAGTGTATGTGATCATCTTTTCTCCTCCAGTCCCCTGTTCTACATTTTAGTGTGTGTTATAGATAAATAGATGGACATAGATGGATAAAATGATGGATCGATGAATGAATTGGTGAATGGATAGATAGATGGTGTAACACAATGCTGAGATAGATAGATAGATAGATAGATAGATAGATAGATAGATAGATATGTGCAAGGACGGACAGACAGATGGATGGATGGATGGATGGATGGATAGCAGAGTGGGTCGGTGGGTTTATGGATGTAGATAGATAGATAGATAGATAGATAGACAGAAGATCAGGCAGACAGAATGATGGATGGATGGATGCTTGGATAGATGTAAATAGATAGATGGCTGGACAGATGGAAAGATAGATGGTGGGCTTGTGGATGAAGATAGATAGATAGATAGATAGATAGATAGAACAAAATTGAACTCATGTAGATGTTACAATGTGTGTTTGGGTGTGGTAATTTTGTTTTATGTGTTTTTCTTTTTTTTTGCCTTTTTCTCCTTCTGCTCTCTCTCTTTCTGTCTCTCTCTCACGCACACACACACACACACTTGTTTTATTCTCATGAAGAGTCAGGTGTGTAAGAGCAGGAAACACTAAACTGAGAACTTGTAGCTGGGAAACACCGTCACACACCCGTACTGATGATGAGCAGTGTAGTGACACACCGCTGTGATTTTGGCTTGGGCTGTGTGTGTGTGTGTGTGTGTGTGTGTGTGTGTGTGTGTGTGTGCGCGTGTGCACGCATTCAGTGCCATTACTGCTTTTGCTGCTAAAGCATGTTAACAGCCTGCATCTCTCCACTCTAAATATTTTCCACCACTTTCCCGTCATTTCAGCTGTACAGGAAGTGGACCTGCGGGTCTGCGTTTCTCGTCGTTATCCATTTTTAACTTCACTTTGTTCTCAAATAAACGGTTTTTTTTTTAAACGTTGCTGTAGTCGAGATGTTCAGTGTCTGAAGTTTGCTTCTTCAGTGTTGCACTGGAAATACAAAGCTAATGGAGCTAACAAAGAATGGAAGCTTATAGCTCCTGGTTTAGCATCATGTGTGTACTCAAATCATCTCACATTCGTCTGGTAGCTCCAGCACAAGCAAGAAGCAAACTTCAGACGCTGAACACGTCCTGGCTGATCGACGTTTAGGGGTGAAAGGGGACATTGTGGACATTTCATTTTTGGCCGAACTGTTCTTTTAAGGTGTCGAGGACTCTTGGCTTACATCAGCACTGAAGCATGACCACTGAGGCGATAGGCGTAAAGGACGCTGGGCAATCGGCCGTTTATTCCACACTGCTTCCACACGTTTAGTTATCGAACCGAGCAGTCCTCTTCTAAATTATTTATTAATCCACAGTAAAAAAAAAAAAAAAAAAAATCTATGATTTATATTGTGGTGTTTATTAATATTAAATCACTTTTAAAAGTGAGCTTATTTATTTATTTATTTATTTAGAGTTTTACATAGAGTTTAGTCAGTCTGCTGAAATTTTACCTCTTGACAAAGTTATACATTCCCGAAAAAAAATCTAGATAACTTCTCGGTAAATGTTCCATCCAGTGTGAACACAGAATTCTATATTAAGAGAGAACATTTTGTTTTTTGTTATATTAATTTAACATAAATGAATTACATAACTCCAGACTAAATCAATTCGAACCGAAACAATCCTTTTACAAACAATTACATGTTGTTTATTTTATATTAAACAGCTTTATGCGGAAAAATGAATATAAATATTTACATATTGCTAATAAGGGACAGGAAATTTTTTTTTGTCTTCCTTCGTACTTGAGTGTCACATTATAAATTGCTGATAAAGTTTTCAGGAACGTCATATAAACTGAATTGTTTGTGGACGTGTATGAAAGCTTTCAATCTCTCTTTCTCTATTTTTTTCTCTCTCTTCCTTTTGAATGTCTTGTTTGTTGGCATTAAACTGAAAGAAAATGTTTTCCTATTACTTAATTGAATCAGAGCGAGGCAGGCTGGGGTGGTGTGTGTGTGTGTGTGTGTGTGTGTGTGTAGTGTGTGTGTGTGTGGGGGGGTGTTCGGCCCCTTTGTGTGTGTCCGTCCTGCGCTGTCACACACTTTAATGCGAGCCTCTTTTCTCTGGCATTCACGACTCCCTACAATGACATTCAATTCAATCCGGAGGCAGTGAAAACCTGGTTATTTTTATATATTCTTTCCTGGGGCCGGCGGGGGCCCGCACGCACGAATTAAACACCACGGTTTAACCATGCGGCCTCACACAACCACGCGGCCTTGAGCAGAAACGATACACCATACTCATACGGTTCTCATCATTTTATATTCAGACAAACACTGCAGTGTTCTCTGTACGACAGTTTTATATCGAGTTTGTTTTGATTGAATTTCATTTAGTGTTTATAAATGTGTTCATCTCAGAAACGAACTATTTACTCACTAAATGAAATCCCCACTGCATTTTTTGTAGTGTTGAATTCAATTTACAACTTGTTATTTCTTTATAGTGTTATTAGCTCTCATATCATTATAATAACACCTACACTCTGGGGATGGGGGAGAAAAAAGGTTAAACCATGAGATCTAAAGGGTTATTGAGTTTGTCCTTCTGGGAGAACCCTGGGTTCTATGTAGAACTCCACAACAGAGGGTTTCACTCTCAGAGAACCAAACAAAGACTCCTTAAAAGCCCTTAGCTAGAAGCAGCTGAGTTTATTGAACACTATAACAGTGTAATTAAACACTACGGGTGTTAATGTAGCCCAGTGAGAGTCAGCTGATCACTGAGTGTTAATTCAGTTTAGATATTAATTCAACTCCGAGAGTGTATTCTGCACTGTGTTAATTCTGTACAACCTGTAGGTAGAATTGCAACAGGATAGATTTTAATTCAATGCTGCAGCAGTTAAATAAACACTTCAGGGATTAATGTGACAATTTAGTTTTAATTTAATTCTGTTCAACACTGCGGTCCAACACTGTAGGTGTAGATTTTAATTCAGCACTTTATTCAGGTGTAAAGCTGTGTGATCACTGTGTTAATTTAGCACTATAACAGTTTAATACAACATTATAGGAGTTATTAATTGATTTAGGAGCACTGAGGATGAATGCAGGTAATGATTTAACACAGGGGTTAATTCAGTTATGTGATATAATTCTGCAGAACTGATGATTATGTAGGTTGTGTAGGTTGGTGTTTTGGTTTTATTTGATAAAAATTGGTGAGTATGAATGACTAATTCTGGAGAAGTGGCTCTCCATGAAGTTGGGTCTGTGATATTTTATATATGAAATAACAAGCTGTTAAACTTATTATATTTATTGAGTTTTATAGAAATTAGCCCGGCCATTTAAACTGAATGGATTTAATCAAAATCTCAATCACTCAAAAACAAGTTGTATAAATAATGTATATTGGACCTTTTTCCTAGGAATAGAAAGTTGTACAGCTCCAACAAACAGCCAAAATATTGCTGTACAAATTTAAATAATAAGTCTAATATTTGAATATTTGGATTATTTTCTTCAGATAAATCTGTGCTAAAAGGTCTCTGGTTTAAATGAAGTTTAAATAAAGTTTAAATAAAGTGTAAGACCCCGTGTTGTAGAGCAACAGGCTGTTAAAGTGAGGTTTTTAAACACAGGACATTGTTTGTGACTGATCTTTGTAAGTCTTTGTGTTTTGTTGAAATTCATGCTGACTGACAGTTAAACATTTCGTCTTGTGTTTGTCTTGCTGCAGGTGCATCTGCCTGATCCTCCCCTGCGTCTCATTCCAAGCTTCCCACAAATAAGCTCATGGCCAGGTGAATGAATCTGAAATTAAAAGAGCAATAGTGTCCATGCGATCAATGGGTGGGGGGGAAATAATAAAGTTTAAAATGACACTAAAAGAGTAATAGTAGGCTGTAAAAAAAAAGAGGCGGACTGAAAAAAAAAACAAAAACAAAACAAAACAGGGGGCAGTGCCGCGTCTCGCGGTGTGGGTGGGGCTGACAAGAATGGACTACATTATGCAGTTCATTTAGTTAACAAGTGAAATAATAGGGAAGCGTGCAGTGTGAATGCTCAGAGAAAAGGCACAAAACCCTATTGAGAGAGAGAGAGAGAGAGAGAGAGAGAGAGAGAGAGAGAGAGACGGATGCGTGGTCTGGAACTTATTTAAGAGCCTCGGTGTTTCTCTGCAGCATCACTCTGCTGTCCATCACACGAGAGACTGGACCATTTTGTGAAAACTTTCTGCATTCGTCCGCGTGCAGAAAGAAACTTTTTTTGCGCATTTTTTCCCTCCTCACTTTTAAAGAAGTAGTAGAAGAAGAAGAATATAAAGAAGATGCCCCGATCATTTCTTGTGGACTCGTTGATTTTGCGTGAGGCCAACGAGAAAGGCAGCGAGAACAACCCGCCGCCGCCGCTGCTGCCGTACACGGTGCACCCGCCGCACGCGCTCCACGGGCTGTCGGCGGCGGCGGTGGCCGCGTCGTGCCACGCGCGCAAAGCCGGCCTGCTGTGTTTCTGTCCGCTGTGCATGGCGGCCGCGGCGTCGCAGCAGCTCCACCCGGCTCCCCCGGCGCTCCCGCTGCTCAAGGCGGCGGCCGCGGCGGCCTCGTTCCCGGCGGCTTTCGGCTCGCAGTGCTGCCCGTCCGCGCTCTCGCGGCAACACTCGCCCTCCAGCGGCGTGCACGTGAACCACGGCGCGGGACTTTACCAGAGCGCGTACCCGGTCGCGGACCCGCGGCAGTTCCACTGCATGTCGCTCGGTGAGTTCTCATTTATATCGGTTATATCAGTGAGCACTGACACTGATTGGTTAATTATTCAAATGTTTTCATCACTCAGCTTTGGATAATGTCTAAAACATTCATTATTTACCAAAAGTAAATAACAATAAAGTGACACAAAGTTTGTTATCCTCAAAGTTTCTGTATAGAACCCTGGGGTTCCCTTCCAGCACCACTTTAGCAACCCCAAGAACCCTTAAGTAACATTATAAAAACCATCAACTATCAGAAGAACCCTTGAGTATTTTAAGACTATAGAACCATCAACCGTCCCATGAACCTTTTAATAATAATGTGTTTCTCCATATTTTTGACAGAAAGCAGCAACAGCCAACTCCAGAGCAGCAAGCGTATGCGCACGGCGTTCACCAGCACGCAGCTCCTGGAGCTCGAGCGCGAGTTCACCTCCAACATGTACCTGTCCCGACTGCGGCGCATCGAGATCGCCACCTACCTGAACCTGTCCGAGAAACAGGTTAAGATCTGGTTCCAGAACCGACGTGTCAAGCACAAGAAAGAAGGCAAGGGAGGTTCCCACAGAACGGGTTCTCTGCACTGCAAGTGTTCGTCCGCGCGCTGCTCTGAGGAAGAGGACGACACACCCATGTCACCTTCATCATCAGGGAAGGAGGACGCTGATCTCTCTGTTAGCCCGTGAACTCTCAGTAAACAAACATACAGGGATCGCTTCATAGCACGCCACCTGCACAGTTCCTAATTAGCTCTTTGATTAGCCAAATCAGGTGCTAGATTTGGGGGTTGGAGCTCAACTTGGAGCTGGAGTGTGCCAAAGTAGTGCTCCAGAAACACGAAACGTTAGCATGTCTGAAAACATAGTCAGATAGTATAGGCTTGTCTGGATGAAAATAGCTAACTAGTCCCTTAATTGGTGTGGTACAAATCTCACCTGTACCTGTATTTTATCTTGTCAGTGGTGTGGTATCATCAATGGTACATCTTTTGTACCTTTAGTGTGTATCTTTCACCTGCCAAGGTGCATAAGGTGTACCTGTAAAGGTACATCACTGGTCCTTAAGGTCCATTTTTGCACCTTAAAGTTATTGATGGTACCATGACAGCGACAGGGAAAAGTGCACTCTGGTACCTTTAGGCTATTTCTGAGAGTGTAGCCGATAGTGAGCTTCTCTTCGCTTCTCTATGAAGCAATTTTGGACAAATTTGGGACAATTAATTAGGAATGTCATAAACATAACCTTTTAACCTTCAAGTTTTCCAGTGATGCGTATCTTAAGAGATTCCTGATGAGGTTCCTGATGTACTGAGGTGAATTTTGCTTGCTAGCAAAATGGATGGCATTAAAGTTCATAGTTTAGATGTGGATAGCTGTGGAGAAAACTTCAGTTCTCACTCAAGCGCTTTTGATATTCATCCAGAAAGAGATAAAAGCTCGCTAAATCACTTCACCTACTCAGCTCTTCATGCTAATGTCACATACTGACTGACTCAACGTTTTCTCAACTTTATCGTCTTAAATTCCTAAGTGCCAAAACATTTTTTTTTTTAAACTTTATGAATAAAGTGAAAAGCTACTTATGGGTTTTATCTCACAGATGTTGTGGCTAAACTGACCAAAATCCTCCTGAACGTCAAGAGAGAGAAGTTAGCAAAACCGGCTAGTTGTTGTTATATTAGCCGTGATGCTAATGTTCTGTTTCTCTTCAGGAGGAGTGTTATTTAACTAACATATTTCCCTGAATATAAATCAAATACAGTGACTGTATGTGTGTAAGTACTGAAATGTGTAAATAAGAGAGAGAAAAAGAGGTTTATATAAATTAGGGGAACGCACGAGCGACTCCATTAATAGCGCTGTATATAATTGTATACATGTTGTATGATTGTAGTTTTTTTTCTTTCTTAAAGAACATGTTCATTGTTATGTATCACCAAAAGGTTTTGATATCTGTATATACTCCAAAATGGAAATTTAGTGTGTCCTTATTCCTTTCTTTGTAATCTTTTATGTTGTAAATGCATCACAGTAGAGATGATTGAGTGAAAGCTGAATGCTGCTTCATGTTCCTCTCAACATCTCACCACCTGTAACTGTATGTTCATGAGAATATTTATTTATTTAAAACATTATCGCTGAAAATAAAGAATATTTCTTACTAGTGATCTATTTTGTCTCCCTGTCAGTTTAAAAAAAAAACTCCACCTGAAGCTCACACACCTCACCTTAATATTATAATAATAGCAAAAACCACAATATCCAAAATATAGGCTACCAAATCCCATCCAAAGAGATTTACTGCGCCAAGCTTTATTTAATTATGCTGTTTGTTTTTTCAGTATGAACTTTTTGATATAAATCTAATGATTCCAATGAAATCCGAGTTCATTAAGCCTGGTTTCTTATCGCTGTATGTGCAACTTATTTCGGCTTAATATCGGTTTGTTTTGTGCGCACTCACATGTTTTGAATATCATTTATCTATCTATCTATCCATCCATCCATCCATCCATCCCGACGCAGCAGGTGTTGCTGCATTAGTTCTGCAAGCTGGAAGATCAAGCATTCTCTATCATCATTTCCTTTCCCCTTTCCAATTTCTGTCTCATTTGGCATGTTTAGAGATTTCTCTAGAATTTCATTTCCCTGTCTGATGTACGTTGTGTGTAAATTATCCCAAATATGTGCGTCATTTGCACTATTACATGCACTGTTGTGTGCGTCAAAATACAGTTGCACTGCGTGCGCCTCATCCAAAGTCCAAATTCTTGGTGTTGGTGCATGTCAGCTCACTCAACACTCACTCACACACAAACACACACACACACTCGATTGTGGTAAATCAGTTTAGGTAGATCTTGTCATCCATGTGCTAATTTCATTCCCTGACTTATCTGGCGTATCTGATACTAAACGGTAGTGAGACGCGTCAAAAAGCGCGCAGAAATGTTTTCTATTTTTACACATACGCAGCAAAATCCAGGTGGTTCATTCTTGCAATCCATGTGGTGTGTGTGTGTGTGTGTGTGTGTGTGTGTGTGTGTAAAATATATATATGAAGTGCAACAGTGAATTTCTCTCCGAAAACCAAGTGGGAAAGTTGCAGAGACGCGCGTGCGCCGCGCACACGACCTGCTTTTAAAAAGTCTTTAAATCCACATACAGAGGTGAAGACATGCAGAGAGAGAGAGAGAGAGAGAGAGAGAGAGAGAGAGGTTTAATGTATAGAACACAGAATGTACTACTCGATATTTTAATGCAACAAACCCCCCAAAAAATTGCATCCAATATACATGCGACTTTAGCAACATTTTACAAGCATATGTCATTTTAAAGAGATCAGAAACAGCCACAGTATAACTTTGGATCATGTATCATGATGCTGGGGGTGAGTTTATAGTCAGTGGTTCCAAAATGCATCCGGATACTCAAAGACTTGTGCTGGAAAGGAGACGGATATCCGCGCGCTCCGAGTTGAGTTTGGTGTAGAAGCGATAAAATCAGAGTCAAGTGTTTGCAGTGAAGAGGATGGAGGTCAGGCGAGCCTTAAGTGTCTCCCAGCATCTCTATACACTCTCTATTACTCATCAACAACAAGCACGCGGATAACAATCAGCATGCAGCAGTCTCGAGCAGAAGTGCATATCCAGGCAGGGTTTTTTTTCATCCTCGGTGGCTTTATTTTTTTCCCCAGGGACGCAGGATAATCCCCCTCCCTGTAAAACCGCGGTTTATTAATGCATGGGGACGATCATAATGCGCAAATGAATAAAATATACCAGTCAATGGGACAGATTAATCGATGTTGATATTTAAATTTATTTAAAAGGATTGCAGCGCGCGCTTTGGTGAGGTCCTGCAGTCCTCTCTCTGAATTTTATTTTAATTTTTGCTCTCATCGTAAAACAATTACAGTGTGATTAGTGTGCTCTGCCTCATCTATAACTCACTTTAAAAGGGATGAAATGAAATTGGCAAAAAAAAAAAAAAAATGTCAGGTAATTTGTGAAATGGATATAATTTTATATATCTACAATTATTTAAGCTGATCATGGAGCCTGAGTGCTTCATGCATCCAGAATGCTGTGATTTGGAGACGCTGGATTTAAGTAAAACGCACACACTAATCTTTCCTCTGTAACAAAAATTTTTTATATTTCTTATTTTAGGAATAATTCATTATTCAGTAGAACATTTTGGGAGATAAGGCTATTTATTAAATGTTGCGCGCGCGTTTGGAACCGCCACGTAAACAAGCACGTTCCCAAAAATGCGCCGCGTTTCAGTTCGCAGTGAGCTCTCTGTTCATTATACAGCGTTAAAACTTTATTTAATTTATTGAAATGGGATTTAAACGGTATTTACTCCTCTGGCAATTTATCATCAGCCCTCGGTGACAACAATGAGCCCACTGAGGACGTTTAGGAGCTAAATTATTCCAGTTATTGTGCCTTTGGCCATGCTGGGGCCGCTCTTGTAAACTCTCCTTTAATTCTTCACTTAAACATTTTTAACCAAACTCCAATATTTGCATTTGTTAAGATATGGGATTAGACCATTTTGTTAATTGCACTATAGAGTCCCGTTTTGCTCCGTGCGTCCTTTTATCCGTTCAGCAGCCCCCGGCTCGGCTGTGCGCCCTGCAAAGGGAGCGGGGCGGGAGGGGGAGCTTAATATAAGCCTGCTGCTCAAAATGCTCAATTTATTTATTCTTAATTTTGTGCCGATCAATTCATTGAAGGCAAAAGAAGGGGGCTACAGTGTAGTTTCTAAGAGAAGAAAGGCGAATTGTTGACGTGACCCTCGAGTCAACAGGGCTCCCATCTAGCAGACTCGGCCCTCGCCTTTCTTTCCAACTAAATTTTTCATTTACGGCTTTTCTTAGACTCGTCTCTTATCTATCGGATTTAAAAGAGCAGCTTGTAACAAATCAGTCTGCCCGATTTACAAGAGCATTAAAAGGAAAGAAAAGAAAAGAGGCAGGGCCCGTCAGTACCTGAGTCTGGTAGACGGTGCAGCTGATGCGATGGGGTTTTGAAAATGGCGCACGAAACAAAATACTTGAATCCTGGCAAAAAAAGGAGCCTTTGTACGTTTCTTTAGAAATCAAGCAATTCTGCATGACAAAGGACAATTAATAAGCCGTCTTTTCACGACCAGCAGCTGGTTTCCCCGTCAAGGAAAGTAAGTTGGGGGAGAGAAAAAAAAATAATTCAGGCTGAATGCGCGCAAAAAGGCCCCTTTGCGCGCGGAGCAGCTACCCAAGGTGACCCATTTGGCACAGTTAAAATAAGCAGGCCGAGGCAAAAGCGAGGGAACTGTCAAAAACATTTAAGCTGGAATATCTTGAAATTGCAAATCCCTTTATGTGGAGGGACGCCGTCCATGTGGGTTGGACGCACAATGGAGGTGGTTGAAGTTGGAGAGGCTTTTGGAGACGCACACGTGGCCTCTCAATGAGAGCCGCCTGCAACTCGCGTGGCAGCTCACACTATACCCATTTCACACATGCTTTAAACTTCATTTTTTACACTTTACTAAAAACTCAAACTTCACCTCGTAAAAAGTTTTTTTTTTTAATTAAACCAGTTTTTTTAATTAGTAATTTAATGGGAACGAGATGTTTGGCTGACCCTGTTTACGATTTAAACAAGGCAATAAAGTAAACTTTATTTTTTTTTAACTCAAATGAAAATGAAATTATAGATGCTAAAATTTAAAGTGGGTGCTATGATTAAAAACTTTATACTTTTAACTTTACATAATTAAAATGTTAAGAATATAAATAGAGGCTGCTGATGATGTGATGTCATTGGGAGTTTACGTGCAGAAATGTAAGATATATTTGGAAAGATGCTGACAGCGTCTCATTTTAAGCAAGACGAGAGTCCTTTTTCTGAGTGTGTGTGTGTGTGTGTGTGTGTGTTTTAAAGTTTATTAGGATATATCTGTAGCTCCTAAACAGACAGCATGAATCATGTTATGGATAGTCTTAACATTTAGGCATGGATATCTCCTTTCCCATCATGCACAATGACTCTAAATGTTGAAAGATAGTATTTTAGATGTGAAATTTGTAGCCTGTATCGTGTGTCAAGTTCACGGAGAAGTGGTTTTTATTTCCACACCAGAGAGCGTCACGCATTTCAGCACGAGCGGCCGCTGGCGCTAATGAGCGGCTGCAACTGGGGGAGAAATGCGCGGCCTGTGAGGTGGGTTTTGTGGTAATAAACAGGATTTTGTCACGGATTGGCCGAATTGCTTTCTAAGCCCGTCTTTTAGCGGTGGGAAACCTGTTAAAGAGTGCCGTTTCGCCGCTGTTCAATACGATCCCCTTTCCATCTCACTAAGTTGGGTGTGGAAAAGAGAAGCCTCTTTTCAGCGCTGATTGTGGAGACGCATCCAGTCAGGAAATCCATCCCGACAGGGTGGAGGCATCGATCATGACCTTGTAAAAAAAAAAAAAAAAAAAAAAAAAAGAAGTGCATTTCCACCCCCAGATACTGCACCTCCAACACACCAGCCAGGCTCTTTATTTTACTCAGGTTTACTCCCAAAAACATAAACAGATGAAACTCTACATGCTTAACGTGGTGTAATTATCTAATGCCATTCCAACCGTGCGGTCATTTCCATACAACTTATAATAATAATAAGCTGTAGTGCCAAAAACATGCAGATTTATCCTGGAATAATAACATGATTCCATACCTCAGTGCAGGTTCACCCCTGTTTCATTAAATAATGTCATAATATCCTGCAACATACAGCTTTAACTGGTCACAGCTTTAACCAAACACAGGTTTAACTGGTCACAGCTTTAAATGATCTCAGGTTTAAATGATCTCAGGTTTAAATGATCACAGCTTTAAATGATCTCAGGTTTAAATGATCACAGCTTTAAAATGATCTCAGGTTTAAATGATCACAGCTTTAAATGATCTCAGGTTTAAATGATCTCAGCTTTAACTGATCACAGCTTTAAATGATCTCAGCTTTAAAATGGTCACAGCTTTAAATAATCGCAGCTTTAAAAGTTCATAGCTTTAAATGATCACAGGTTTAAATGATCACAGGTATAAATGAACACAGCTTTAAATGATATCAGGTTTAAATGATCACAGCTTTAACTGATCACAGCTTTAAAAGCTCACAGGTTTGAATGATCACAGCTTTAAATGATGACAGGTTTAAATGATGACAGGTTTAAATGATCACAGCTTTAACCGAACACAGGTTTAAATGGTCGCAGCTTTAAAATGGTCA
This sequence comes from Pangasianodon gigas, assembly GCA_022758105.1. Lineage (NCBI taxonomy): Eukaryota > Metazoa > Chordata > Actinopteri > Siluriformes > Pangasiidae > Pangasianodon > Pangasianodon gigas. Next base: position 954,160 of record CM040480.1, read on the forward strand.
CAGGTTAAATGATCACAGGTTTAAATAATCGCAGCTTTAACTGGCCACAGCTTTAACTGATCACAGCTTTAAATGATCTCAGGTTTAAATGATCACAGCTTTAAATGATCACATGTTTAAATGATCATGACTTTAACCGAACACAGGTTTAAATGATCATGACTTTAACCGAACACAGGTTTAAATGATCACAGCTTTAAAATGGTCACAGCTTTAAATAATCGCAGCTTTAAAAGTTCACATCTTTAAATGATCACAGGTTTAAATGATCACAGGTATAAATGAACACAGCTTTAAATGATATCAGGTTTAAATTATCACAGCTTTAACTGATCACAGCTTTAAAAGATTGCAGCTTTAAATGATCACAGCTTTAAATGATCACATGTTTAAAAGATTGCAGCTTTAAATGAACACAGCTTTAAACTATCACAGGTTTAAATAATCGCAGCTTTAAAAGTTCACAGGTTTAAATGATCACAGCTTTAAATGATCACAGGTTTAAATGATCACATGTTTAAAAGATTGCAGCTTTAAATGATCACAGCTTTAAATGAACACAGCTTTAAACTATCACAGGTTTAAATAATCGCAGCTTTAAAAGTTCACAGGTTTAAATGATCACAGCTTTAACTGATCACAGCTTTAAATAATCGCAGCATTAAATAATCCAGTGCCAGCAGGCTGTACAGGTATCCTGACATAATCATTCAGTGATAAAAGATCACGTAGGTGTAGAATTACTGTATATAACACCCAGGATCACTGTTGCATGCACATTTATCCTGGTATAACTATCCACTATCATAAATATTCAGGTTTAGCCTGGAGCAATTATATAATACCATTAGACTGTACAGGTCACCTGGAGTACCGAGAGTACTGTACAGATTTAAACTGGTCTAATTACGTAATATAATATAAATTAAATTATATACAGATTTAACATAACCTTCCACTACCACAAATATGCAGTTTTAAACTGGTATAATTATATAATATCTCAAGAGCATGCATGTTTATCCTGGTTTAATTATCTCATATCAAACGATTCAGGTTTAAATGACTATAATTATATAATGTAAGAACACCAAGAAGTTTTATCCTAGTTTAATTACCTAGTAACACAAATATACAGGTTTAAACTGGTGTAATTATATAGTGCTACAAGATTATGTAGGTTTATTCTGGTTTAATTCAACAGTATCATACATATACTGGTATAAACTGGTATAATTATATACTGTCACAAGACTATGCGTGTTTATCCTGGTTTAATTATCTGGTGTGAAATATGCAGGAATAAATTGGCATAATTATATAATATATAATGTCACATGACAATACGTGATTAAACTGATTATATTCTGCAGATGGACTATATAAATAACCTGGTGTGATTATTATGCTAGCTGCAGGTCCATGCAGAATTAAACTGGTATAATTAGTGTATATAATGCCACAGATATTCAGGTTTAGTTTGGCCTTGGTATAATTATACAATGTAATAAGTCTATACAGTCACCTGGAATAATTACGCAGAAGGGCAAGATCATAATTATGCACTTATGACAGCTTATGAGTGCCGCTGCTGAAATGTCGCATGATATACAATTATCACATCACAGATCTGTGGATATGGAGCTTGCCTGGTTTTAGTATATGATGCCAAAATACCATGTATATGCTGAAATCATACATGAATAACATAAATATGGGATAATAATAAATACCTAGTTCTATGAGTATGCCTATTTTATCCTGGGATAAATGCCTAGTTCCATAAATATGCAGGTTTAACCTGGGATAATTATTTATTGCAGTCCAGGCAGGATGTATGAGAAACCATAGCTCAGGAAATAATTTCAGAAGCACTGATGTTGAGAAATTTATTCAGCATTATGATGCATGCTCTGTTTTAACTCCATGTCAAATCTGAATCTAACTGAATGACAGAGAGGGAGAGACAGAGAGAGCGGGAGAGACAGAGAGAGAGAGAGAGAGACAGAGAGAGACAGAGAGAGAGAGTGGGAGAGAGAGACAGAGAGAGAGAGAGAGACAGAGAGAGACAGAGAGAGCGGGAGAGAGAGACAGAGAGAGAGAGAGACAGAGAGAGACAGAGAGAGACAGAGAGAGAGAGAGACAGAGAGAGACAGAGAGAGCGGGAGAGAGAGACAGAGAGAGACAGAGACAGAGAGAGAGAGAGGATCTGCAGCACCTGCAATGTCAAGAGCCTGAAGAATAATGAACTCGGTGTGATTCAGAAGTGTTAACTTTGGTAAAAAGCAGGCCTAACTCCTGCCCAAAGCTCTGCAGCAGCCAGCGTTTGAGCCGTGTATGTTCTAAATTCCCTCCTCGATTGATTTTTGAACACAGTTAAACAATTCGTATCACCTCTGAACCCTCGGTGCCATTGAAGTCTTTCTGAAGTGATCACGTGCGCTTGGCTGCTGTTAAATAGGCCTCCGTCACATTTCAATATGGGAATTAGTCATGAGCTGCGGAGATGCCCAAACTGTCATGGCCTCTTTTCACCACGCCGCATTCATTATTCCCAGTTTAGTGTCGAGGTGTGAGACCCCTGCCTGTCTCTCTCTCTCTCTCTCTCTCTCTTTCTGTCTCTCTCTCTGTCTCTCTCTCTCTCTCTGCCTGACAGCCTTTTTACAGGCATGTCATAACCAGGAACTATTCATTATTTAAAAAATATAAGACTTTGCAATACAGCATTATTTTAAGATATTTTAAGATCTTATCATGTTGCATTTTTTATCTTGTCTTATCTTATCTCATCCTGCCTTGTCTTATAGTGTCTTGCCTTATTTTTTCTTCTTTTATCTATCTTGTCTTGTTTTATCTTGTCTTATCTTGCCTTATCTTATGTTATCTTTTTCTGTCTTGCCTTATCTTTTCTTCTTTTGTCTTGTTTTGTTATATCTTGTCTTATCTTATCCTATCTTATATTATGATGAAATGCTTTAACTAATTTATGTGTTTTTTTTAATGTTGTAAAGTATCTTGTCCTATCCTATCCTGTCTTGTGTTGCCTTGTCTTGTTTTATCTGTTCTTCTTTTGTCTGTCTTGTCTTTTTTTATTTTATCTTATTTGGACTTTTCTTCTGTTGTCTGTCTCAAATTGTCTTATCATATCTTGTCTTTCCTTATGTTCTCTTATCTTCTCTTCTCTTATTATACACTGTATCACATTTTCCCACAAGCAAAATATTATTTTAAAACTGTTTTTAAAATATTGTCCCTACAACTACATACCATTTAAGATGAAGCTCCTTACTCAGCTTTCTCATAATATCCCCTTATTAAATAATTGTCTTTATTTTAGACAAATCTGAAGAAGCATCACACATGTCCTTTTTGGAGAAGACTGTTTGCTAGATGAGAGTAATGTTGGTTAAAAAAATAACTCAGGTAGCCTACAAAGTTGTAACCTTTAAAAAGAGCTTTTGAAGCATTAAAAGCTCTTACAGATAAATCATGTATATTTCACTTGTGATTATATGAATAATAAGTGATCACATGTAAAATAAATTTAAAAAAAAACATGTGAAGGTGCATTTCATCATGTTTGTGCCCTGAAACTGCAGAATGTGAAATCAAGTAAACATGTGATATGTGTTCACATGAAAAACAAACCACATGTTGAACAAGAGAAAGCGTAACCTGTGGAAATAAATGAGTATTGTGGGGAAAAAATCACATGAGGAGAAATAAAAACATGCACAGTGTGTGAAACATGAGATGTGAAGTGTCTAAAAACCACATGTGATGTTTCTGTGACTTTTCTGTAAGGGAAATATCAGCATGTGAGACACCTTGATTATAAGAATATTCAAAACTCAAAGTTTAGTGAACATTTTCTCACATTACACACTGAGTAAGTGATCTGTAACAACTAAGCAATAAAGTCTGATACTAGTGATAACATGCTCATTATTAGCAGAGTTTTGCTTGGAAATGTGCACTTTTTTAAAGAAAGCAGAGGGGTAGCTCCACCTACAGGTAGCCACATAAACCCACCCACCCACACACCCACACACACACACACACACACACACACACACACACACACAGAGCTAGAAACTCTTCTGCATTGATTTATTGTGTAATGAAAACCATCTGATCCTCCACTGTTCATCCACACAATCTACTTCTGGAAAGAATGGTAATGTTTTACAAATGAGAACAAAACCTTTTAGTATTTCAGTGTAACACAACAACAACAACAACAACAACAACAACAACAACACAAATCCTACATTAATGTCCAGCTCATTAAACCACACCCATTCAATATGGCATTAATTTAAAGGTTAACTCAGTTACCTGAGGATGATGTGAGTGTCTCTGGCTTTCTCCCCTGCAGCCTCTGCTCCTGTAATTAATATAACAGTGAATGAAATTGTCACTGAGTGTCACAGCACTGACACTGGTCCTGTAGCGCCACCTGGTGACTGAGATAAGCTTTACAGCGCAAATGTTTGCATCTGTCATGGTCTGTGTGCGCAAAAAAATGGACGTGTAGCTGTATTTTACAATTTATCTACATGAAATATAGAAGAATTTTCTTAATCAGAGTATGATTTAAGCATGATGATCATATAATCCATCAAGTCTAATCAAGAGTTACTTAGAAATGATGAGATTTAGTACATTTAGTACATCCTCCTCATGAAGAGAGTGACTTTATGCATATGATTTTATAAGAATATTTCTGTGTGAGAAAACTTCTGTATGTGAATCAAGAAACCTGAAACAAACTGGTGTGACCTTGCAGGTGGACCGTGCTTGTGGGAAAACAATAGGCACACAGTTCTCCTTCATAAACTGTATCTTTTTCAGTCCAGGCTTGCTCTGTCATATCTCACGGGAAGGTGTTTTTTCTCTACCAGAATACTGAAGTGTTGAGGTTGTGATGAATGTTAACTTTTTTAAAAAATAATAATAAACTGACTGAGCTCACGCCACGGTTAAAACTAAGATAGAGGGAAAATGAAGTAATTGTGGCAAGAGGCAGGGGTGTGATTAAAAGAAAAAAAAAGAGAAAACTCCATCTACTGAGATGATTGTTTTTAGATTTGTGTAAAAGCATGAGCCATGACTATGTAAATCAGATGATCTAGACATCTCGGCTTTGCTGGTTGTTTCAATAAAGTCTGATTTTTGGCATCCAAAACCCCTTGACTTTGGAAAGTTATTTCTTCTTTATTCTGGATTAAGAAAGTTTTCCACAACATATTTTGGCGTAGTCGTCAGATTGGAAAGGAGCCAGGAGGCTGAAAGGCCGCAGCTGGACTGACTGGAGGCAGACTACACAAACAGGCCACCCAACAAAGGTAAGCATTTTTGCTTCTAGTTTAAATTGTTTGTGTGGTTTGCTGAAAGTCAGCCTGGGGCGGTAAGAGCACTCATAGGCTTCTCCAAATTAAAGAACCAAATGAAGCAAGGGGTTTTTGATCTCAAAAAGGTGTAAACTGCATGCAGGATATATTACTGTTAAGTGGGCCTTGATGGATAACAGTAATATATAAATAAGGTAAAGAGTACAGAGTAAAAAGAGATAAGAGAGTTTAGCGGTTGGCACTGCACTGGGAGAAGGTCTGTACGGGCAGGTCACACTAGAGGCGTGTACACTTAAGAGAAGTGTATTATAGTGAATTATAGGGAAAAAAGACAAAAAAAATAGGGTGTACGTCTTGTGTGTTATATGTTATTTGTTGGTTTGTCTCTATCTTGCTTTTATCTAGTTATCTGGCTTCTGATTTCTTAAGTGTTGTCCCTGATTGGGGGCTCTGGAGTGTTTGTCTTTTTCCTTGGTGAGTTCCTGCTGAGCTTGGCCAATCTGACCCCATGTCACTCGCAGCGCCGGCTGTAGGTGCTCTGTAAGCCCTCTGTCACTGATCATAGATCTAGGTAACAGGCTCTTAGAAGAGCTCTAAGAGAGGCTGCGGATTATTCTAGAGATGCACATGGTTGAGTGTGTGTGGCTCAGTGTCTGTGTGTGAGCCTGGGTGTGTGCGTGCGTGTGTGTGAGTTTTGCTAGACATGGTCAGGAAAGTGTTGATTCTGAGAGAGAGACTGGTTTTGTAGATTGTTCAGGTATTGTTTTGACTGCTGTTGTTGTAACCCAGATGGGGGGCTTAATTCCTGCTGAATAATCTATGAACCTGTAGGGAACTGTACACATATGACCTCTAAGTCTCATATTTTATTTTTCAGTTCCACATTATTGCGATCATAATTCATTAAGACCGCTGAGAAAATACTGAGAAAAGCAATCAGGAGTGAGGAAAGAATTAATATTTGTCGCATGACATTTGATTTCAGTGAGCAAAGACTGTAGAGGGTCTGACTTTAAGACAAATCTTAGTGACTTTTATTCCGGACTGTAATCGTGAACCGTCTCCAAGCAGGTGGGCAGTAGGAAGGAGCAGAGAACAGAGACCAATCATGGCAGCCACACCTGTAGAATTGTTGAAATCTAGACATTCCTTATGTAAAGAGCTTATAGAAAAGTGTTCAAAAAAGTGGGAAAAGAGAACTAAAAACATGAAAACAAAATGGCCAGAAGGAGGAACATTTGATGTGTCTCTGTGTGAGGAAATGGAAACGTTAATAAAGAACTACAAGGTCAAAGACAAAAGCAAAGGGAGAGAGGAAAAAAGGGAAAAAGAGCGAGAAGTCATTGTTTAAGACAGAAGGAGAAAATGCATGGAAGAGCATGAAGCAGGCAAGGAAAATGCTGAAGAAGGACAATAAAAAGACAGAAGAAAAGATGAAAGAAATTTTTGTCAAACGGCCTCCATATGTGCCACCTAAAAGCCAACTTCCAATAATTAAAGGAATGGTACAAGTTGAAGGGAAGATAGACTGTGGAGAGGAAGAGGATGATGGAGCATCCTCTGCTTGTTCTACTAGAGAGGACCAAAGAATAACTGAAAGCAAAAAGCCATGCAAGAAGAAACCAAGAGAACAGGTTTTGGATGGTTATGCTTCTTATGCTGAAATAAGGGATCAATTTCCACAAGAAACCCAGGATTTTGGTGGTACAGCAGAAAAATATCTACAGCCAAGAATAGGAGAAGAGGAGAGTATATCGAGAGACCTAAGAAGACTGGAAACGGAGTTATCACAAACAGATATGTGCTTGAAAGACATATAAAAAGAAAAACAAACTATGAGAAGATATTCAATAGGCTTAAAAGACCTCAGGAAGGGAGAATATAAGCGAGTCACGGGAAATCTGTATATTGAGGATGATTATCCGGGGACATGGTCACGAGATGGGGGAAATAGACAGCTTAGACTGAGGGACAGCCTACACATGCCACAAAGATATGACAGTCACCTTCAAGTCCCTATCATAGTTAAGGGTGCAAGAGGGCAATATGTACCCTGGGCTACGCAGGATCTCGATGGGCTGATTGCCCGCCTCCCTGACATCCATGAGGGAGCTAGGAAGTGGATTAAGGTGTTTGAAGAAGAAACGATGGGCAAATTGCTGGCAATAGGAGACATTAAAGCACTCCTTGCCAAGGTATTAGGAGGATCAAGAATGAATGAGATCCTCACAGCGGCTAACCTACAAGGGGCAGTGAACACTCCAGCAATGGATGGAACTCAATTTGACCGACATCGTCCACTCCTATGGCGGACATTACGGGCAGAATATCCGTCCCGCATAGATCCCAAGTCTCTGAACGGAGAGCAACTGGGAGAAACAGAAAACCCCAATACTTATGTGCAAAGACAATTAAAAAAGTGGAAACAAGAGCTGGAAAAAGATCCTGAAGCAGATCCTATAATGTCATCTTGGTTCAGAAATGCAATAGTGGACGCTATGCCACCATCTGTAAAGGCCAAACTAGAAGATGTGGTTGGTCTAAACTCCAAAACGCATAAGGAGTTTTGTGATCATGTGACTCATGCTGTTGAACAATACAGAAAAAATGAACAAAAGTTCAAGAATCAAGAAAGAAAGTTGCAAAGAAAACTGGCACAGCTAGAGCTTGAAGAGCAGACAAACAAAAATAGAAAAAAGACTCAAGCTCCAGTAAGAGACAATGGCAAAGACAAAGCAGAGGAAGCACAATCAGCAGTAATGGCTCCTCTGAATGCACCTCCTCCACCTGCTGTTCAGCCAAATGCACCAACTGCTCCCACAGTTCCACAACAGCCTACTGCACTGATTATCAATGTCTATCAGCATCCAAATAACATGAACTGGCAGAGAAGGCCACCACTAAGAGGACAAAGAGGAAGAGGTAGACCCACTCCTGGTCCTCGAGGGGTATGCTGGGGATGCAGACAGGCTGGACATAACAGACGTGATTGCCCCACCAATCCATGGCAACAGCAACCTGGTGGTGAAGGGGACGGATGGGTCCAGCCCTATCGACAACCTCCACAAGGCCCATTAAACCCGTGGGGTGGGCTAATGCTGCTTTCTGAGCCAAAGGCAAATGTGTATTGGTTAGGACAGATAAGCAGAGAAGTAAAACAGGTAGTTGATAAATGGGGAAAGTTCATTGAGGCACAGATCCCTGGTGCGCAAATGCCAAAATCTGAGTATCACTGTACAATGATATATGATCCATCACGTGATCCAGTAATTGAAGAGAGGTGGCTGAATGATACAAAAGGACAGAAAGTCCCCTTGGTATCCAAGTACATAATCATAGGGAAGCAAGGAGCTGCCATGCACATAGACAATTGTAATGATTTTATTGACAAATGGTTTCAGGTTCCCAATTCTGTCCCACATGTAACTCTTTATGTGGGAAAAGACTGGGAGTCAAAAGACTTAGGCCCAATGATGACAAAAGCAGAAAAATGCAAATGGGATGTTACAGAGCATCCTCTAGCCTTTCTTTCAACTGACAAATCATACATTAAGATTCTGTGCACCACTCTTATGACAGGAAGTCCACAGGAAGTGATGATCAATGAGAAAAAACAAATGTCTCAGTTTTGACTGAGGCATTTAGCTACTGCAATACTCCAATATTATCTGTCATCAAAGCTGATAAATCAAAATGTCGTTTGGTGCATGATTTACACGCAGTTAATGAGGTAGTAGAAGATAGGCCGGCAGAAGTTCCCAATCCTCACACATTGCTAACTAATGTTGTGATTGACCTTTGTTCTGCCTTTTTTAGTATTCCTCTTGCTGAGGAAAGCAGGCATTTATTTGCTTTTACGTATGCTGGTAAACAATACACATACACTAGGCTGCCACAAGGCTTCAAACATTCATCACATGTGTTCAATCAGGTTCTCAAGGCTGATAGAAAGCACGATGTTGCATTATGTGGCTATTCTGATGATGTGCTCCGCCTCCTTGAAACAGTGCCACAGAGATTCTATCAAAGTACTCACTAAACTAACCCTAGGGGGCCATAAGGCTTCTAAAACTAAAGCTACAATATTGTCAGCCACAGGTTTAGTACTTGGGGAGGTTAATTGCACACAAGACTAAAGCTATTGCACCAGCCCAACTAGAAGGTATTAGTAAAGCACCACTACCACAGACGGTAGGACAAATGATGACCGTTTTAGGTATGACGGGCTTTAGTTCTGACTGGATAGAGGACTATGCAATTAAGACTGCTCCTTTCAGGGCAATCATGCAAGAGGCAGGACACCAAAACTTGCATTCACCATTAATATGGAACAGTGAAGCACTATTAGCTTTTGAATCATTGAAAAAGGAGCTTCAGGCTGCACTAGCTTTAGCCACTCCAGATTACACCAAACCATTTCATTTGTATGTAGCAAATAGGGTAGATAGGTATGCATCAGCGGTACTAATGCAGGAAACATGTAGTGGCAGAAAGAAACAGCCCATTGCATACTACAGCACTAAACTAGACAGCGTAGCACAAGGCTTTGCTCCATGCTATCAACAGGGACTTGCTGCCCTGTACTATGCATATGAAAAGGCATCTACTGTGACTATGGGCTATCCAGTGATCATTTATACACACCACAAGGTAGTGGAATTGTTAGAACAAGGGAGATTTGTCCTAACTCAGGCTAGATGTTTAGCCTACACATCTCTTTTGACATACTTTGTGGATGGTTCATGTTTTAGAGATCATTTGGGTAATCATGCAGGGTACTCAGTAGTGAGAAAACATAATGAGGATTTTGTGACTGTAATTTCACAGCATTGTGAACGACCGTGCTCTGCTCAATTAGCTGAATTGAAAGCTCTCACTACAGTGTGTCAGTTAGCTAAGGGTCAAACTGCCAATATATATACTGACTCTGCTTATGCCCATGGTGTTTGTCATTTATTTGGGGTTGTCTGGAAGCAAAGAGGCTTTAAGAAAAGCCTGCTGAAACATGCTGAACAAATAGTTCAATTGATCTCTGCTATGATGCATCCAAAGCGTTTGGCAATCATTAAATGTCAAGCACACAAGAAAGGGAATGATTTTGTTATCAAAGGTAACAATGCTGCAGATTTGGAAGCCAGGAAGGCTTCTGGATGCCAGGTAGCAGTAATGGAAACAATGGTTCTCATTCAGCCTGAACCCACCTTGGATGATATTGTTCACATTCAAAGTCAGGCAAATGCTTATGAACACTCAGTGTGGCAACAGAGAGGTGCTACTAGAGATGTAAATGGTATATGGCGTTCACATGAAGGGCATATAATTGCGCCTACAGCCCTTCTCACTGTACTTATCTCAGATGCGCATGGTTTTGACCATTGTGCAAGGGGGGAGGTGATCAGAAAACTAAAACAGCAGGCATACTGGTCTCTGTATTTACAGGCAATGATAGACAATTTTCTGTGTGAGTGTGAATTTTGTGCGCAGAATAATGTTAGGAAAGGAACATCAACACCAGTAGGGCACATACCAGTACCAGAAGGACCATTCAAACATCTAGTAATAGATTATGTGGATATGGTGTAAAGTGTAGGAGGAAAGAGGTACCTGTTGGTGATAATAGACAGATTTAGCAGATGGGTAGAAGCAGTACCATCAACACTGGTTAAGTTTTTGACAAGAGAAGTAATTCCCAGATTTCATATACCTTCTCAGATACGTTCTGACAATGGTTCAGTGTTTGTTCAGAGGACAGTGAAGACAGTGTTGCAGCAATTGAGAATAAAACAGCAACTGGGATGTGTTTATCATCTTCAGTCACAAGGAATGGTGGAAAGGGTGAATGGTACTCTTAAGGTTAAGCTTAATAAGATTTGTGCTGACACAAAGCTTAATTGGGTGGATGCCTTACCTCTTGCACTAATGAGCTACCGCATGCAAACTAACAGAATTATTAATCTGTCACCGCATGAAATGCTTACGGATCGACCCATGCCTGTGCCATATCTGAGGGGTCCTTATGATGGACCACCTCTGGAGCAATTGCAAATGGAGTTGAGAGCTTACATGCAACAACTAACTGCTGTACATAAAGCTATCTATTCACAGGAACAAAGCAGAGGACCAAGAGAAGACGCAGAAGTGCCGTGTCCAGTAGTTCCTGGAGATAAGGTATATCTGAGAGTGTTCAGACGAAAGTGGAACAAACCCAGAAGAGAAGGTCCATATACAGTGGCAAGAGCAACCCCAACAGCAGAACAGGTGGAAGGTAACACCACTTGGTATCATTTGAATCATTGTACTGGAGTACCTAGACTAAGACCTAGGAGACGAGAGGACGTTCAAACTGCTGAAGAAGAGGAAGGTCTAGCAGCTGGCACTTCAGAGGACAGTCAGGAAGAAACAGGAGAGGGCTTAGATGAAGGAGAAAGAGAGCCAAAGGCATGCCCAAGTTATGAAGAAGGGGAAGATGAACCAGGACCCATCCCAGCAGAGCCTGAGGGAGAAGCTACTGTTAAACAGATGTCTCTCATGAACAATGGCCTGCATAAAAATGATGGACTGGCTAATGAGCCTGATGACGGACTGGCCCCCTAAGCCAGATTGGATTCCAGAACAGTGGCCAGCAGAAATGGATTCCAGTTCCTCAAGTGAGGATGAAGAAGAAGTATGATGAGCCATGCCCTGGGTGTAAGTGCTAGCCTAACCTCTCCCCAAGGGTGACCCTCTACGATACGCAAAGTATCTGGGTTGAAGAAGAAGTATTAAGGACGGCTGTCGAGTAAAAGTGTACTTTTACTGTGGATTATGTTGTCTGATTACTACTGATTAGATTGATTGATTGATGTTTGATTATTATTGTAATCAATTCTGAAAATTTTGATTTTATGATTGATTATGTGCACAAGTTTGGTACTGATCAAATCACTACTGTATTCTACATAACCGTGACAACCACGGGCGAGTGCTGAACCAAACGCATGCTCATGCTTGAAACACAATAGCTGATTTATGGAGTGGGAGTTAGGATAGGGAGGCAGGATCTTTTACTCCTTCCTAGTCAAGTGTGGAGGGAGAGGTTTGGTCCTGGGCTCCACAAGAGAGCGGTTTCAGGATTTGGTCATTGATAAAAGGAGGGAGTGATCAGAATTGATCATTAGTTAGTGTAAATGAAGAAACCGAATTGTGAGATTGCTCTCTTGAGATAGGTGGGACTTGGTAAGCCTCAAAGGGGAATGTATAGAAGAATTTTCTTAATCAGAGTATGATTTAAGCATGATGATCATATAATCCATCAGGTCTAATCAAGAGTTACTTAGAAATGATAAGTGATTTAGTACATTTAGTACATCCTCCTCATGAAGAGAGTGACTTTATGCATATGATTTTATAAGAATATTTCTGTGTGAGAAAACTTCTGTATGTGAATCAAGAAACCTGAAACAAACTGGTGTGACCTTGCAGGTGGACCGTGCTTGTGGGGAAACAATAGGCACACAGTTCTCCTTCATAAACTGTATCTTTTTCAGTCCAGGCTTGCTCTGTCATATCTCACGGGAAGGTGTTTTTTCTCTACCAGAATACTGAAGTGCATTGTTGAGGTTGTCATGAATGTTAACTTTTGTTAAAAATAATAATAAACTGACTGAGCTCACGCCACGGTTAAAACTAAGATAGAGGGAAAATGAAGTAATTGTGGCAAGAGGCAGGGGTGTGATTAAAAGAAAAAAAAAGAGAAAACTCCATCTACTGAGATGATTGTTTTTAGATTTGTGTAAAAGCATGAGCCATGACTATGTAAATCAGATGATCTAGACATCTCGGCTTTGCTGGTTGTTTCAATAAAGTCTGATTTTTGGCATCCAAAACCCCTTGACTTTGGAAAGTTATTTCTTCTTTATTCTGGATTAAGAAAGTTTTCCACAACAGAACTAAAACTCCAGGAAGAAAAAATGTGTTCAGGAATGAGAGTGCAATATGAAATATAAAGCAAACTCAAAAGAAATGAAGCAAAAAATATGAAGTCAAAGGACCCAGAAGCTCTTCAGAGGAAAAAAAAAAGTTTAAAAATGAAAGAATATGACATCATTTTCATTTTTCCCCACTAGTAATATGTTAACACACACTAAAACTAAAGTTCATGTATGGTATACACACTAGTGATAATAAAGGAACATCTCAGAAATATAATGCGTAAAATGTCCATTTCTTTTAGTTTAGGGAAGATATTTATTGCTAGTAGTAGGTCTACACAGTGCAAAGTTCAACATGTTTTAAAACATAAATTCAGATATAAAACATAATCTCCCAAAATATGATTCAGGAATTGAGTTAATGTAAATCTGTACATGATTGATCAGTCATCAGTAGTAATCTGACATGAGCTTAGCCTATTCTGTAGAGGAATTTTAGAGCTTTATTTAATTTCCTGTATTAATATCGCTAAAACTCTTACAGGTTTAAATGTATATGATGGATATAAAAGTTTAGATCGATGATCAAATCTGTAGTTGTGGCTAGTTTTCTGTTCATACACATGCTAACTGACTGCCTGGTTGTTTAACAGTAGGTGCAGGAGGTGGCGGTGTTGAGCACATCAGGTCCATAAAACCGTAGAAGAAGAAGCAGAAGACGCAGAACAACGCCAAACCGTAGAAGAAGAAGAAGAACATTCTGTCCTTAATAATATTCTCTACGCATAATAATTATGTGATTATGGCTTCTGCATTGATTAGGAACTACTGTAAACCCCGTCACATAAACAGCAGGACTTTTTCCTTCATGTCGCAGCTCTCAGGTGAGGTTTAATCTTGTACATTTGTTTATCGCTGATTTCTTTGCCCTTATTGGCCTTTTGACCGTTAAAAGCCGCAGCGCGAGACGGTTTACATGATGTACCTGTTGTTGCCATGGTGATTGGAGGTGAAGGAGCTGTAACCAGGGCTGAGCGATGTGACCGTGATATCAGTATCGCGATACTTTTTTCTTTCTTTTTTTGATAGTATCGAGGTATGGATCTTAAAGGAACAGTTCAGCTTTTATTCTAAAAATGTAAATGTTTACATGTAAAACGTTTTACTGACAAATGTTCTCGCTTTTCTTTTTTTTTTTTTTTAAATGTAAACAACTTACTTGCAGTTCTTTCTTATGTCACGTTTGTGTACATTAATTACGCGTAATAAAAACATTTTAAGTGTTTTTCAGTACTCCGGTGAAAGAAACACCAAATACTGCAGCTTATTATTAGCATTTATTTTGACGTTAAGAATTTTTACAGCATAAAAATGTGGCGATTTTTTTTTTTAACTGCCATGATATTGACACATGCTGTGCATACACACTGTAAAAAATAATAAACGCTTGTTTACGTTAATGTTCTGTATAAAATGAATATATAAAGTGTGTTTTATTTTGATTTGTTTATTATTATTATTATTATTATTATTATTATTATTATTATTATTTGGTTATTATCGAGTGGCCGACTTTTAGATGTTCTTTAGAATATTAGACTGAAACATTAAAACAGGAGTTAATTAAGGAAATTCACACAGTTATAAGGCTTATAAAGCAGAAAAGTACAATATACAAGACAAAAAAAAATGTGCAGAACCAAAGAGGTTTGGATTTATAGTTATTCATTTTAATTCAATTCAAGACAGAAAAGTTTTGGCACCCATCATTGCAGCTCTGATCTGAAAGTTGATTTAGGATTTCAGCCTTATAAGGTGAGTGTATCATTTGTGAAACCTCTCTAAAGTAATTTGTACTTATAAAAAAAAAAAAAAAACAATTGTAAAATATTAAGCTTTTAATGATCTTAACAACAAACCACTGGTCAGGAAATGAGCAGGAATTAAACAGATAGATAAAGGAAGTTAGTATGCCAGAGTTTTTCCCTTTGATTTCTGTAAATGTTTAAGCCTCTTGGCTCTTGATGAGCTGCATCAGGTGCGGCAGATAACCAAATAATCACTAATCTTTTAAGAAAAAAAATCCCAGAAGATATTTTTGGAGCATTTTGTACACCCAGACATGTGTTAGATTGAATTTTACATCAGACATTTTAATCATTATCTTGCTTTTACCTTTGCGTACAAGAAGACTATAGAAGTGAATTTCTAGCTTTTCCTCAAACAGTTAATTAAAAGTAAACGAGTAAACGGAGGCACAGGAGCTCTCAGGAGCTCATCTGTTTCACTCCTGCTCATTTCCTGACCAATGATTTGTTCTTAAGACCATTAAAAGCTTCATATTTGCCATTTTGGGCTCGGCCCTTTGGTTTTTTTTTTTTTGCCCAGGAGTGTACTTTATTTAAAACAGCAACAACAGTACTATAGAGGAAGGAAGGGGGTGTGTTTGGTCCTGCACACTTCTTTGACACATTTGAGAAGAGTGAAGCGTGAGTGTGTAGACGTGAAATCAAAAGCACACGTGTGAACTTTGACTCGGGGACTTTGATACAGAATGGCGTCTGAGCAGCTCTGTCCTTCGAGAGCAGAGAAATGGAAGAAAATGCAGCTTCAGAGTGAGACGAAAGAACAAAACACAGGTACGGGGTTTTATAACTTGTATGTTAAAGTGTAACTGTGAAGTTCTGCGAGAGTTTCGGGTTACGGAGAGCAGAGGCTAATGTCACTCAGCTTTAAATAAACACAACAGCTTTAAATAAATAAATGTGCCTACAGGAACAGAAGGAAACGGGTAGAAAGCAGTTTATTGAGTTGTTTAGGATCTGTTCACCTGAACGCTTTAAATGCCACATCTTTTTCTCTGTTGAATAACAATATACACTCACCGTCCACTTTAATAGGAACACCTGTACACCTGCTCATTTATGCAGTTATCAGCGAGGCGTTTCCACCCACTGAACTGTCGCTCACTCGATGTTTTTTGTTTTTCGCACCATTCTGTATAAACTCTAGAGACTGTTGTGTGTGAAAATTCCAGGAGATCAGCAGTTTCTGAAATCCTCAAACCAGCCCATCTGGTACCAACATCCATGCCACGGTTAAAGTCCCAGAGATCACACTTTTTCTTCATTCTGATGTTTGATGTGAACATTAACTGAAGCTCTTGACCTGCATCTGCAGGATTTTATGCATTGTGCTGCTGCCACATGATTGGCTGATTAGATAACTGCATGAGTGAGCAGGTGTACAGGTGTTCCTATTAAATTAGACAGTGAGTGTATATATATAAATAAGACAGATTTATGGGACACAAAAAAGGCTCAATCTCCAAAAAGCAGATCCAACATTGTGACTATAATGCACAAAAAAGTGCTGTTTTTTCTGTTTAGGAGTCAGAAATAAAAGTACGGTCCAGTATGCCACGCGTCCCGGCCTGCCCAAGCTCGCCTACAGGAAGCTGAAGGGGAAAAACCCGGGAGTCGTCTTCCTCCCCGGCTTCGCCTCCAACATGGACGGCCAGAAAGCTGAAGCTCTGGAAGAGTTCTGCAAATCTCTGGGTCACTCGTACCTCAGGTAACCGCCGCCGAGTTTTATAACTCTTTTACTGCATCAGCTCAGCTTAGCGTTTCTATAGTAACAGCTCGCAATCTGTTACGCTGCACGTAAGCTGATTAAAATAGATATATTGAAGATTTCCGTGAGGAGATGCTTACTTAACACTTTATGGAAGGAGTCTCCAGTGTCAGCGCTTTGTAACAGAGGTAAAGCTGTAACTTTACGTTTTTTCTGACATCTGGACAGAAGAGTTTACGCTTTTTTTGCAGATTCTCAGTAACATGACAATCTGCGAAAAAGACAGCTGGTGAGGAAACGAGTGTTTATAGCTGTTTTAAGGAGCTAACTTCCTGTTCTCAGAATGACGTCATCATTTAATACATACAAAATTGTCAGTGTTGGCAAGTTGCTGTGGTGTAAGAGGAATAAAACACTCAGGGACGTGCTGTTATAGGAAAATAATCAACTTCAGTGTGGTAACAGTAACTCCGCTTCATCACGCCACCCAGTAATTCAGTATTGTAGTGTAACAGCACGACATGGAGTGTTTTATTATTTAAATAATGACAAGATATTTCTGGTATCTAACGCTTAAATATAATCAGCTCACATCATTGCGATCAGGTGATCTATGGAATAAAATTTTTCCATCCTCTCAGGTTTGATTATTCGGGCTGCGGAGCGTCGGAGGGGAAACTAACGGACTACAACGTCGGCACGTGGAAGAAGGACGTCCTGTACGTGCTGGATGAGTTAGTGGAAGGACCTCAGGTGAGACAGGAAGTGAAGTCACTGTCATTACACTGAAAAAGAGATCTGAATGTTTATAATTCGACTGGAATAAACAGCCTTCGTGTGCAGCGTAATCAGAACAGAGTAAAGTCAATTCTCGTGACATTTTTTTATCAGCTTTATTAAAGAATGTGGAAAATCTGATCACAGTGTGAACACACTGAATCCCTTAATGATCAGATAATCAGAATTTCTGCGTACGCTCTGTGATTGTCTCTCTGCAAAAGGTATAGAAATGTTTTTTTTTTAGAGTTATGGGTAGGATTAAGATTATCATCTCATCATTATTTCATGTATTTTATCAATATCAAGAGACTTTTTTAATTAATAAAGTACTTTGCAGCTGCTCTCTTGATTTTGATTTTTCTTCATATACATACATATATAATCAGTCATATTCCACACTGTTTACGCTTTTTATTGCTGCTTTTAGATGCAGATTTAACAAACCAGTCACTAAATAGTGTGACTCAGTTCTGTATAAAATGGTACGAAAGCAATAAATATGAAATGTTCTCTAAAACGCAGTCTCGGGTGTACATTGTGATCAGCTCAGTGTTTACATTCATGGAAAAGGACCGAGATTATACGAGAGCGCCAAAACTTTACACCCACCGTGCAGTTTCAATGCGGTGGCAGAATTTAAATGATTGTTTATTTATTCATCACTGATTCCGAAAACAGAAAGCATATATCTTTTATTTCATTCATTATCTCTCAGAATTTATAATTTCTGAACTAAATTACGCCGGAGCATGGCTGTGATTTGGTTTATTAATTTGTTGCAAGTGTTTTGTGTCAGGATCTATTCTTACAAGTGCTATAAATAAATGAAATGAAGAGACAGAGCACTGAAAAGTCAGTCGTTCAGTGTTAACCGCACATTCGGTCCATCAGCTTGTGAAGAATTTAGCTTTGGTTTTCTAAGAGGCTAATGTACTTTTTAAAAACACGATTACATTTTATATTTTAAAAACTGTGAATTATGTCATATCATCTGGATCACGTCCTGATTTCCAGTAGAGTTTACTCGTAAAGGCGATGGAGTGATCACAAAGTGCACTGAGGAAAGAACGTGTGTCTGGTTTTTCCAAGATGGCCGCCACTGTTACAGTGTTGAGCCAGACGGTGAAGTTCAGTTCATGTTTATAGATGACAGGAAGTCACAAACACTTCTCAGCTGAGAGCCTCATGTTTACACAGCTCTCATGTCTCTCGTGTCTCTGTCTCTCCGCTACGGGACGTTATCCTGGCTGTAGATTTTGGTCGGCTGCAGTCTGGGCGGCTGGTTGATGTTGCTAGCTGCTCTGGCGAGACCGGAGAAGGTCGCCGCCCTGGTGGGGATTTCCACAGCCGCAGATCATTTTGTCACCGCCTACAATGAGCTTCCTATTCAGGTGAGGACGGATTTAGAGAAAACACTCTCATCACTCAAGCTCTTTTAATCCGGGTTTACGCTGTGCGAGTTTCAGCCACGGTTTGCTGTCACGTGTTGTAAAGAAAGTCTTTGGTCATGAGTTTGTGCGATCAGCAGTCTTAGAAGGCATGATGTGGCATTAATCACATGATCAGCGGACGATTTGGAAATTTCGAGTGAGTGCTACTACAGCGCTAATCTAAAATCCACCAATAGGAGAACAGCATAGAGATGACATTGATCTCAATTCAATTCAATTTTATTTGTATTGCTTTACACAAATAAATACATTCAAATTAAATTAAATCAAAATAAATTGTAAATGTGTGAACTCAGCTACAAATACGTTAGTAGCGAACTTTAACTGAATAATGGGATTTAAAATAAAAGGAGCAGGTTGTTGAATCATGGCAGCAGAGAGAACGTCTCATCACTGTTTTATCACGAAAGCGCAAAAAAGGGACGGAGAGAAATGGAGGATGAATTACAGCTTCCAGATTGGAGCTTGATAGTTAGCAAGCTCTTTTCAGACATGTCAAATTTGTTTACGATCATGATGTCGTTAAAGTTCACGTTTTCCCAAAACCCGAGTGCTTACTGGTGTTTATGCGAGCCCGTTTTCTGCGCTGACTGATGATGTAAGCAGAGTGTAGTAATGTTCTTTAATCGCAGGTCTATCGTTAGAGGAGCTTCGTTGTCTAGAGAACACGTGCTATCACGCAGTCTGTTACAGAATTTGAACAAGATTTTATTGCGATCATCTCGTACACTGTAACAAGTAATAACCATACAGCGTAAAAGCGGCTTGTGATGATCGTATGATATTGACGTGTGTCCTGCAGACGAGGAAGGAGATCGAGGAGCGCGGGTTCTGGTTGTTTCCCAGCCGCTACAGCGAGGAGGGCTCGTACACCCTGAGCGTGGACTTCCTGCGGGAGGCGCAGTCTCACTGCGTGCTGCAGTGCCCCATCCCTGTGTCCTGCCCTGTGCGGCTCATCCACTGCCTGCAGGACGCCGACGTCCCCTGGCACGTGTCCATGCAGGTGGCCGAGCGCGTCCTGAGCAGCGACGTCGACGTCGTCCTGCGCAAACACGGCTGCCATCGCATGTCCCAGAGGGACGACATCAAACTGATCGTCTACACCATCGATGACCTCATCGACAAGCTCACCACGCGGGGGTGAACCACACAGTGGGCGGGGCCTCCAGTCCACAACAGTGGACGTCCAATCCAATCAGGGCTCAGCGTGGGCTTGATTTGAGGGAATTCTCTGTGTCCTATTCAGTAGCTAGCTTGGAAATTCGGCTAGTTTGTACAAATATCACTGCTAGATTGGTTACAGAAAATGTAGCTTTTTCTTTAACAAACACTTTATTCACATTTTATTACACACACGTTTGAGTGTTACGTTGGTAAATCCACCACTCATGAATATTTATCAAACTGAGCACTAGCTACCTAGCAAAAAGCAACACTTGCTCCGTTGACACAGGATTCAGCTGCTAGCTAATTATCTAGCAAACAATCATAATGATAACATATTGTAATGTTTATTAGCTAGCTATGAATGTTCAGGTTCTGCTCTATCTGGCTGCTTGCTAGCTGTTGTAGCTAATTGGCGTAACTAATTAACATTAGCATACATATCATGACGTCTTTTTAGCCACTTTTGTTGATACACAGAGACTCCAATACTTCAGTACCACAGCCTTTGGTTACTTTCACTTCGCACCAAATTTATCTAGGCGACCTTTGACCTGTGAATTCTCAAACCTCTGTCTTTTTGGGTGATTAAAAAAAAATGGAGGAGATGCTTAATTTTACTATATCTGGAAAAAAAACCTACCTAGCTAGCTAATGTTACATCTACGTTCTCTCTAATATTCCATAATTGCTGGTTTAAAATCACTAGTGAGGAAAATATCGTAGCAAAAATGCGTGAGAACTAACATAAGTTTGACGTGTGCGACTCGACGTTATCACGTGAGTTTGTGTGCGTGCTACGGATCTGAGTAGAGTACGTTAAAATGAGTTAGCTATATGCAAAAGGTGGAATGAGGTTTTTTTTGTTGTTGTTGTTTTTTAAATAATCATTTTTGCGTTAAGAGGCTGTTCAGTAAAAAAAGCGCAGGATTGCTGCACTGTGTATCGCTGTAATATTTTATTTCAGAATGCAGGCAATTTATATACTTTATTTTTTTTTATATATTCAGTTTTTGTGTTGCTTTTGGAGCAGAAACGTTGTTTGATTTGTGTTTTTTTTATGTTAGTAATAAAATTGTTTTTGTTTTTTTTTTAGATCAAGTGTATATTGTAAAAATAAGCAGCAAAAATCTTTCACTACCACTGTAAACGGCTTATTAAGTTGTTGTGTGTGTGTGTTTGTGTGTGTGATGTGTTATCATTTTGTAATACACTTATACACTCAGCTGCTTGCTTATAAAGCCACGCATTTCTGCAGATTGCAGTTAAATATATGTTTTATCATTAAAGCTGTTACCATGGAGACGGCCCGCCCACTGACGTGCGCTCGGGTTTTTGTGGGTTTTTGTGTTAAAATATTTTTTTCTCTCTGCATGCTGGGATTTTCCACGTTGGCAAGTCTGTTTCAGAGACATCTGTGTTTTCAGTGTTGATTTGCTCTTCCACTGTATATCGTGTGTGTGTGTGTGTGTGTGTGTGTGTGTGTCTCAATCAGTGTCTCTGTAGCCCCTGGACATAAAGAGGAATTTATTAATAAAAAAGTGAAAGATAATAGAGTGTGTGTGATTTAGTGTGTGTCTGAGTTAACATGCGTGTCTCTGGATTTGTGTGTGTGTCTGTGTGTGTGTCTGTGAATTTGTGTGTGTCTGAATTAGTGTGTGTGTGTTTGTGTGTATCTGTGAATGTGTGTGTGTGATTTAGTGTGTGTATCTGTGAATTAGTGTGTGTGTGTGTATTAGTGTGTGTCTGTCTGTCAGTGTGTGATTTAGTGTGTGTATCTGTGAATTTGTGTGTGTCTGATTTTAGTGTGTGTATCTATGAATTTTTTTGTGTGTGTGATTTAGTGTGTGTTTCTGTGATTTAGTGTGTGTATGAGAGAGGTAGTAAGTGTGTTTGTGGGTGTCTGTGAGTTAGTGTGTGTGTATGTGATTTAGTGTGTGTCTGTGTGTGTGAGAGAGGTAGTAAGTGTGTTTGTTGGTGTCCATGTTAGTGTGTATGTGAGTTAGTGTGTGTATGAGAGAGGTAGTAAGTGTATTTGTGTGTGTCTGTGATTTAGTGTGTTTGTGTGTGTTTCTGTGTGTGTGTTTGTGAGTTTGTGTGAGTTTGTGTGAATTTGTGTGTGTTTGTGTGTGTGTTTGCAGAAACACACAGAGTGTCCTGTGTTTGGCCTTCCAGGTAATGTGTGAGTGTGTTTCTGTTTGCTGCATGTTTGCTTTCAAGTCTGTGTGTGTGTGGGTGTGTGTGTGTGTGTGTGTGTGTGTGCGTGCATTAATGCTCTCTGGTGTGACCTCAGTATTGAAAGAGAGCGCTGTATCCTCTGACCATCTCTCCTCCTACAGCTCACACACACACACACACACACACACACACACACACTTGGCCCCTCAGCTTTCAGAAGAGAGGTGAGTTTTTTACAGCTGAATAAATTCTTCAGAACTAAAAGCTAATTGTGTTTTAATTAAATTTTCATGTTAGTTGAAGATTTCAGGACTTTGTGCTGCTCGTGTGTGTGTGTTTATATAACACCTTACTGAAGTGTGTTTTCTGCTTCAGGTTCATGTGTAAGATATAATTACTGACTGTCTCTGTATTGTTCTGATTATTCTGTTTATCATACAGCTGAAAAATCATTTTATTTACTGTAACACGCTTGTGTTGGGAAAACTACAAATAAATTTTATTTTTAAAAAAAACAGTCGAAAGTTCTTTTGGTTAGTGACGTTAGGGGGAATTTAGCTGTAACAGAAATGTATTTATTTTATTAATTTTTTTTTACATTTCATTTATGTCATTGGTTTTATTTTATTTATTTTAATTTCATTTATTTTCTTAATTTATTTTGTTTATTTTCAGTCAGGTGAGAGACCATGATGCGTGTTGTGTTGATGATGGTCCTGCTGGGAGGTGAGTTTATGACTAGCTGGTACCTGTGAGAATAAACACACACACACACACACACACACAGTTTCTGTCTCTGTCTATGCAGGTCTTTTAAAAGCACGCTGTACTATGTCACAATTCCTGACAAAAATTTATTTATTTATTTATTTATTTATTTATCTAAGTGTCTTTCTAATCCCTGTGTATTATTTGTTTTTTACATAAACAATTTGAGCTTTTGTTTCAGATTCTTTTTTTATATCTGACATTATAAATAATTAAAAGTGTTAATGATGTAACACTGTGCTGTTTCATTGTGAAGATAACGGCGGCCATGTTTGTTGTTTGTTTAGGTGTGTTTGCGGCGCCGTTCATCAACCCGGATCAGGCGAAACGCTTTATCCGTCAGAAGAGGCAGATCGGCTACTGGGACCCCAATCACTCTCAGAACGTGTGGGGCTACACGCTGCAGGAACAGGTGAGGAACACACGTGCAATCCACGTGCGCCCCACACAGAATTCACACGCAACTCACACGCAACTCGCACGCAACTCACATGCAACTCACACGCAATCCACAGGCAACTTACACACAACTCACATGCAATTCGTATGCAATCTACACTCACATGCAATCCACACGCAACTCACACTCAATCCACGTGCAACTCACGCACGATCCACACTCAACCTACGCTCAACCCACGCACAATCCACGCTCAATCCATGCGCAATCCACACAGAATTCACACACAATCTACACGCAACTCACATGTGATATATCAGGGAAGTGGTGTATTGATAATTAAATCTGATATGTATACACAGTGATGTTACTGCTATTTTAAAACACTGTGGCGTTTTATAAAGAAAACAAAAGAAATCTGTGTTTTATTACAATATTAAAGAAATACCCTAATGTATATCATCTTTATTCACCGTATCATCTTCGTTCGGTGTATATGTGATCACCATGAAGCAGAATTTCTACACATTTCTCTGGACTGAAAAAAAAAACAAAACAGAAAACACGTTTACTCCAAACTCACTCACAGTGGAAGTCTAAGGGCAGATGTTGGATCCATTAATAAATATTTAAATACACTATGTGACCATAAAACAGTCATTCAAACTACAGGAATGATAAATGTGTGAGGATGAGAGAGTCTTGAGTGAAATTTTTGTCAGTGCTGTTCTTCTTTGCAGTTCAGTAAAAAGTAGATCCTTTGCTTTACACATTTTTGTTACACGATCTACAAACTCATCCCTCTGAAATAGCAGTCCCATCTCAGAAAGGTGCAGATACACAGATCTCGAGCTCCAAGTATCTACAAAAACTTCTGACTTAAGAATTAATGATAGCAATTTTTTTTTAAACAAAAATTACAGCTTTCACATAAATGTTATTAAATTCCACAACTTCCCTTAGAATTCCATAATGAGTGATTTAGGTGCAAACAGGTTTTCTGTTGATTTTTTTCAGTAAAGGAAAATTCTTTTCTGTAAGTAATCACACACACTTTACAGATATAGTGGATGGAGATGTGGTTAAAAATGTATATATTTATAATATATAATATTATTAATAGTATATGTTGAAATATACATTTTAAAGTAAAGTGTAATGTGTGTAAACTGTAGACATTATGGCTGATGCTGGTTCTTATTGGAACGTATTGAAACTTAATCATACAATCATTGACTCTGTGTGAGTGTGTGTGTGTGTGTGTGTGTACTAGGCTAATGAGTACTGGACTGCATTGAGGACAGACGCTCAGTTTTACATGGACATGGGAAACCTGGTGTTTGACCGCTCTGTGGCTGAGTGAGTGACTCTACTCTGTTCCTCTTCACCAGGGGTTACATAAACTAGTTGAGTAAAACATTAACTAGTCACCGCTATGAGGATGTCGACTAGTCAGATGATGGAAAAAACAGCGAGGCAGACAGTAAAGAAAGCAGCTAAAGGTACTTTGTTAATCCGAAAATATTTCACACTACATGAAGATGATTCTACAGTCAAGGAAAAGTCCTTAATGGAGGTTAACACTTTGGTATCACTTAGCATGAAGTGTAGTGGTGTGAGCGACTCTTATTTTAATCCCACCCACTCCTGAAGGAGCTCCTCCCACAGTTACTTTTAATGCTAAATAAAATGTAAATAAAATCTGTGAATTCTGTCATCACCAGCGTTATGTGTGAAGGAGTACTCTCAGAGCCGCGGGTTGCGAATCACTATCCAAACCCACCAGATAGTTTAGAGTCAACTCAGCGCTGCATGCTGGCGTAAAGACGATGATCCAGACTCGTTTTTGTACCCCACCGAGGCCGGGGTGGAACATGGCAGAAAAAATGTCCCAGTCCATCATTACGGTGTAAGGAGTTTCCACACTGTGCTGCATTCTCAGTTTCAGAAGCAGTGATTGTAGCTGAGCTGCCAGATCGTCCACACGAGTGCAGCTTAAGAATTGTGTAATATGATACACAGATTTATCATTTTGTACATTTATGGCACTGATTTATTTATTTTCATTGTTAACAGTATGGTGTAAAAAAAAAAGCTGTAAAGTAATGTGTAGATTTTTTTAAAAATTATTGGTCAACTAGTAAAAATTAGTAGTGGTGCAACTCCTACTCTTCACTCTGTCATATTTCCCATGAAATTACTTCTTAGCTGTGATTTATTTCAGTATGTTGACATATTTCCTTCTGAAACAGGACATCACGTGACGGCTATGCCACACCCCCCGCCCAATCTAAACTATCCTGGCAGTAGAGAGCTAGCTAAATAAGAAGAGCAGCTCCAGAAGAGTTTAACAAGAGCCTTTTACTAACGCTTACTGATGGAGAAGCGGCGATGGTGTATAAAGGCAGAATCACGTTCTCGCTCAGTCTGAGGTAGCAGCATTGAAGAGCCACAAGTCGGTAAAACATCTCCGAAACGTCATAAAACTGCCATCGTGCACAAATTCCACTGTCACTGATTCAAATCAATAAACTCCAATCATGTTTCCAAGCAAGCGATGGATGGAAAAGGGAATAGTGTGTAAGAAGACGAACACACAGATGAGCTGCTACTGTAGAGCAAGACACGCCCCTTGGGGAGGGACATAGACATTCTACACAGCATTTAATTTAATGATCACAAGAAGTGACAAACGATAAAATTAAACCTTTTTTTTTTTGTCGATAAGACTAAGGGAAAGGTGGAAAATGCTCGGAAACACCAATTTAGCTTTCAGATCACTTCATTGGAGATTTTTTTTTAAACTGTGAGCAGGTTTTCCTTGATGTTGAACACTTTCTGCTGTTTTATCACACCACCCGTGTTTCTGTCCTCTTTATTCTCCTCTCCTTCTGCAGTGAGAACTACAGGATGTACATGGACATGCTGAGGAATGCAAGAGCACATCTCGACGCGATCACCGGCAGACAGCGATAGATCAGACGGATTAGACTGATCAGACAGTGATGAATGATTCAGTGATTGATCACTCTGCTGATTCAGTGCCTGAGGGCGGAGCTGCTCTTTGTTGGATGCTTTTCTAGCGTAGAACTGCAGAAATTTCTGCATCAGTGGCTCATGTAAGCTCGGTCCGTTCATCGTTTTATTCTGTTTCATCTCATAACACACACCTGAGACACAGGTTACCTGACGCAGGTGTGTCTGGAGCTGGAACAGAGTGCATTGATGAATATGGATTGAGATCCTCTGGCCTTTAGGTTAAGTAAAATTTTTAAACAGGAAAATAATAAATTCATATTGTCTGCCTGCACCCAGTGTCTGAAGTCTCTTGATTAGCATGATAATAAAATTTGAGGAGGATGTTGAAGTGCCAGAGAGGAGACGTCGCTCTTAAAATCACTGCAGTCTACGGTGCTGGGGTGGTATTACTAGTAAAACAAGAAACTAACCATCATTTGTTTAGAGACCTTTATGCAGGTTTCACATCTGAATTTTTAATCAGTTCAGCTAGCAAAACTAGATGATTTTATTTGTTCCAAGTTTTGGTTTCTGTTTTATTTCATGGTGTGTTTTTTTTTTTTACTATTAGCAAACACATAGTGCATAAAGTGCCTTAGTGTTACCTTTTGGCGAAAAGATTTGCTGTTTGTGTTATTTTTGTGTGTATATACAGTAGAATCAGCAATGTTTTTTTGGTTTTTTTTTTTTTTGAGTCATTTGGCTTTCCACACGCCCCTCCCTGGCTCCCTCCGGTGTGTGGAGGCAGATCTGGCTTAAGACACTAAAGGATGCTGGACAGATCACCTTCTGTGATGGCGAATCGGTTCCCAACACGAATCGGTTCTTTTTGAAAGACTCGTTTAAATGAGTCGAATGAAACGATTCGTAAAAGGGACGACACAAATACTGAGATCAAATTTAGCCTATACAATATATTATTTCTACATTTTATTTAATTTATTAAATTTAAGATTTTCACAAAACAAAGTACTAAATATTTAAAATTAGATTTAGGACTAGGCTACAAATTTTGTAGAATGATTACAATAACTCTATATGCATAATACCAAATTACAAAGAATTACAATTTTACATTATATTTATTTTAGTATACCGATGTGAATAGTGAATCAAACGAATCACCTCGCATGTGTCGGTTTGGTAAAACGCGTTTGTTCAGAAGAGTCGACTCAGTGAAGTGACTCGTGATGGAGATCTCTAACTCCTCCCTGTGCCAAGTGAAACAGACGGAGCGGACCGCAGGGTGAGTGCAAACATCCCGCTCTCTTCCACATCTAACCCGATAATTCATCTGTTTTCATCCTAATTCTGCTTCCGGTTTGATGTTTGATGTTGGATATCTGTGAATCACGTCTCGTGCGCACACGTCGCATTAGATCTCTGTAAATGATGCTCTGTTGTGTTTAATGTTTTTATTCCGTGATGAGCGATTTATGCGTCATGCGAAGCGTGTGTGTGTGTGTGTGTGTGTGTGTGTGTGTGTTTATCTGCTAATTAGCATGAAATGATGCACTGCGCTCTCGCGCCTTTGTTCATTAAAGATCAAAGCTGTTACGCGGTGTGGAGGCGCGCGCGCTGGACGCCATGCAGAGCATCTCTTCTAATTATGAAGAGTGAAACGGTGCAACATCAACAGTGGATAGGAAGGAGAAACGACACACACACACAGAGAGAGAGAGAGAGCAGAAGAGAGCTGAAGATGCCTTAAAACGTGCAGTCTGCTTTTTTAACTGTGTGTGTGTGTGTGTGTGTGTGTGTGTGTATGTGCTGACATGGCATTATTTCATGACTGCATGTTTGTGTTCCTGTTTATTACCCCTCCAGCAGTCCTCCTTGTGTCCGTAGAGCAGATCAGTGATCCTCAGAGCCGATGGCGAACCGAGGGCCGAGTTACGGCCTGAGCCGTGAGGTGCAGGAGAAGATCGAGCAGAAATATGACGTGGAGCTGGAGGCTCGACTCGTGGACTGGATCGTGGCTCAGTGTGGAGACGACCTGCAGCGCCCGCAACCTGGCAAACAGAACTTCCAAACCTGGCTCATGGATGGCACGGTGAGGGAGAGGAACCTCCAGCAGCCATGTCTGTGTCTGGCATTTTAAATGTGTAGTCATAGTGAGTCAAGGCAGGTTGGTTTTCACTGCAGGAACCTTCTTAGAGCTGAGTTTAGTTCCAGGAACCTTTTTTAATTCTGTTCTAGAAGCTTCCAGATCAGGAACACTTCTGACCGGACAATCAGGAGCGACACCAACCCAATTTAATTACCTGTTTAATTAGTTAATCAGTTCAATTACTGAAGTGTGTTCTATATTAGAGACAGCACACAAGCTTTCACACAAGTGATGAGTCAGTGTGTGTGTGTGTGTGTGTACACCTCTAGTGGTATGCTGATTGCTAAGACTTGCATGTGCAGCTAATATATAAATCTACATTAACACACATTATTTTTACATCTATTATTATTATTATTATTATTATTATTATTATTATTATAACAGCACAGTTTCAGTCTCCATGCTTTTGATAACCTGCCATGATCCCACTCTTCTGAGGACAATATGGACTTTGTGAGCAATATACTGTATAGTTTCTTTTTTTTCTGACTATTAAAGCCACTTCTGAGAGAGAGAGAGAGAGAGAGAGAGAGAGAATGAAAGAAAGAAATGGTAGACAATTGAAAAAAAGAAAAACAGAAGAAAATTTTAATTAAGAAAAATAATAAAGAGGAGAGAAAAAAGAAAACATTATGCATAATGTGCACGTGCCTATGAACAAATCAAGCAGAATTTACAGCAAAACACAAATGAATAATCAGGAGAAAATTATTATTAAAGACAAACACAAAGAGAGACGTATTGCTGTGTTGTGTTACTTTTGCCACACCTCATTGCACAGTTTGCGTCACCGCTCTTCTCCTCCGTAACGGTCTCAGTTCCTGCAGTATTGTACAAACACTGAACAGGAACTCGTGCTGAGTTCTTCTTCAGGATGGGTTCAACTCTTTAGTTCCTCAAATGGTTCCAGAACTTTGGTGTAAACACACACATACACCCACACACACACCTATTCATGACCGTATTTCAGCTGAGTCTTCAGGGTGGAGCAGGATGAGACGGTAGCACAGGTCTTAGCTGTATAGTGAGCAAAAATGGGTGACTTAGTGATTCGAGACGGAGCCATTTTTATTGTAAATGCTGATTTATTTCACAAACGTCGTTCTCTCCGTCACTGCAGATTCTGTGCCGACTCATTAACAGTCTCTACCCGAGCGACATGCGGCCCATAAAGAAGATTCCTGAAACCAAGATGGCCTTCAAGCAGATGGAGAAAATCTCTCAGTTCCTGCAGGCGGCAGAGGATTACGGCGTTACCAGAGGAGACATTTTCCAGACTGTTGACCTGTGGGAAGGTATCACTCACACACAAACACACACACACACACACACACACACTCTCTGTCTCTCTCTCTGTCTCTGTCTCTGTCTCTCTCTCTCTCTCTCTCTCTCTCTCTCTCTCTGACCACAGTTGTCTTTGCTGATTGTATTCTAGCAGTTACATGACATTTAGAGTAGTTCTTTTTT
The DNA here is from genome assembly GCA_022758105.1 of Pangasianodon gigas. Classification (NCBI taxonomy): domain Eukaryota; kingdom Metazoa; phylum Chordata; class Actinopteri; order Siluriformes; family Pangasiidae; genus Pangasianodon; species Pangasianodon gigas. The sequence goes on from CM040480.1 coordinate 984,336, forward strand.
TTTTCATTCGTGAAGTTGGAAGCAGAAAACAATGAAAATTGGGATGTTTGTGATAATCTTCAAACTGTTCTGCTATTATAACAGGCAAAGGGTTTCCAAACAACTCAGTTTTCCTAGCTAGATCACGAAGTAGGAACCTGCAGCATCTGGGGCTGACTCGGCTGAAACACTGTGAGGTCGGACATGAGGCAGGCGTTTCAGGTTACAGTACATCAGGAGAATTTGATTCCTGTCAGTGGTTTAATTTGATGGATGGATAGTGAAATTAATTACTCTTTACAGAAAATATATATGTGTAGCGTAAAAAACACTGGACCTCCGTCAAAGTCAAGTCTAATCAAGTATTGGTTTTCTCTTCTCATAAAAATGTATTTGTTATATTCTTTGTTGAAAAAAATGATTGGATTTATTCATTACCAGTGTGTCTATTAAAATGATTGCAATCGTGAGACCAAAGTCGAAATTTTATGGCCAACATAGCTGGTGTGAAAAGGGGGATTTTGCAGAGCCAGGATTATTTTTACTCAAAACTTGTCTGCCTCTGCCAGGAGGTTAATACAGAGCCAACAGGTGGATCTTTCATCAAGATAATGACTCTAAATATACATCCACATCAAGCTGTAGTTTCTTTCAATCAAACTATACAGTTTCCCTGTACGTTTGAGTTCAAAATATCATGGATGTGTTATTTATTTTATACGCTAATAACGTTTAGGAGAAGCTCCTCTGGGGGAACCTGTAAAGATTCTGTGTAGAACCCTACAACTGTGTTTCCTATCAGAAAGTAGAACTTTTTCTGGAAGCTAAGAACCCTTAAAGAACCCTTAAAGAACCCTTAAAGAACCTAAATGTACCATGTGCCAAGAAGTTAATGTTAAACTCCTGACAGGTTCTAGATTAGAGATGTCAAACATACGTCCCATGAGAATATTTTAAATCCAATAACCCACACTGATATTGCTATCAACCTGTTTTATGAGAAAAAAGGGAGCTGGTTTTTGTGTTTTACCTTCATTTTTGGTCTTTATTCTGCTTCTGTGAAAGGACATTTTGTCTCTCATTTAATTAGCATCCTCCATTTTCTTTTCTCCTTTACTGTAATGTATATCAATCCCATATCTTCTGCCTCATCCTTTTACTATGCAGTTTTAAATACATGTATTTTTCTTTCTTTCTTTCTTTTTTTTTTTTTGGTTTGTGGTTGCCATTTTCAAAGACAAAGGCCCTGCAACACCTGAGGTTCTGTGTGGGATTGGATGGCTTTGGGGTAAAAATCCTTGCCTCTGACCTTGAAGGTTGCAGGTTTGAATCTGGCTCATCTCTGTGTGCTGGATGGTGGGGTGAGTAGTGGAAAAGGGGTCTTGAAGACTCCAGACAAAGTGTGGGTGATAGTTTTGCATATAGAGGGAATACTGTAAAAACTAAGTCGGCACTGTCTCTTCAACCTGCATAACCCCCTCTGCTCTTCTGCCATGACCCTGGGGGGGCAGCTGCCCGGATATTACCCCCCCCATCTCAGGTCAGGTCACACATCCTGCCACCGATTCCTGGTCCTTCTACGCTCATATCCTAGAATCCTGGCTGGTGTTTGAACCAGCAACCTCACAACCCAGAGGCAAAGCTCATCCACATGAGCCACAAGATCACATAGCTCCAGTTTGTTTTATAGAACTTTTCACTCTTGTATACTTACTCCTGACCCACAGTTAAAGCAAAAACACAGACTTGAACCAGGGATGGCACACGCCTGAGACCATGATGCTAACCACTACACCACTGTGGGATGTGGGCTAGTATGGCTTCCGGTCACATCAAAGAGAGATGATGATGAAATGTTTAGTGGAAGAGGAGATGGGTGTTTCCCTTCAGCTCTGAGTGGTCAAGGACTTTCCTGGGAGTTTCTCTCAGTAACAGGACACCACAAGTGTAGCTACGAGAGCACCACTAACCCACACACACCAGTTGGTGCGCTGTGTCTGTGTGCTTTCTGGAACTTAAATGGTTTTTGTGTTGGAATATTCCAACTCTCTCTTACAAACATAAGAAGGCATGTATTTTTAGGTCTTTGGTTCATTAGGAATAAAAGTTATTTTATACACAGTACTCATATCCAGAGTACCATGGCTGAGGCTTTAACCAACAAGCTCCAAGATTCATTCATTCATTCATTCATTCATTCATTCATCTTCAGTAAGCACTTTATCCTGATCAGGGTCCTGAGGGATCTGGAGCAACCAAAGAATCCTTAAAGTTCTGAATTTTCTAAGCGTGTCGATTCAGTTTAGGTGATTTTCATGAAGGGTGCCAAAAATTCTGGAGTTTATTCTGGAGTTGCTCGGTTATGTTAAACTCAGATTTAAATTTTAGTTTTATTCTAATCTTGAAGTGGTTTAAATCAGCAGACGTTCCAACTCTGTATGTAGTGACCACACACAGGCCTTCAATCAGAAGCTTTGTTCTCACACACATCCTCTGTGTGTGTGTGTGTGTGTGTGTATGTGTGAAATGCAGTGTGTATAATCATCTGTGATGTGTGTGATGTGTGTGTGTCACAGGGAAGGACATGGCTGCTGTCCAGAGGACACTCATGGCTCTGGGAAGTGAAGCTCTCACCAAAGACGATGGTCATTACCATGGCGACAAGGACTGGTTCCACAGGTGTTACCCATAATGCAGTGCTGCCATAGACCTCCTGTCATGTTGACTACCTACCAGTATGAGACGTAAATGTAACATAAAATAACAGTGGAGTATGGAGTAATTTTTTACCCCATACAATGGAAATGGAGTAATTTTTTCAAAAATTTGCACCCTATTCACTATATAGTGCACTACTGCATACTAGTGCACTATTTTGGGAGATTTGGTTATTTTGTAGTTATGTCTGAAAGCATATTAAGTGCATTCGTGCAATCCCACAATGCAGTGCTAGAGTTTAATGTCCAAATGATGATACAACATGGAGAATTCAGAATACCCATAATGCAATACTGCTGTTTATAGGGAATAGGGAGTAGGGTACGATGTAAGACACAAGGCAACTGATACAATGAAATGTTTATTTGTTGCTTTTGTACCAGCTTATTTGTGTGTGTGTGTGTGTGTGTGTGTGTGTGTGTGCAGGAAAGCTAAAGGCCACAGGAGGGAGTTCTCGGAGGAGCAGCTGCGTCAGGGTCGCACTCTGATCAGCCTGCAGATGGGCAGTAACCGCGGCGCGTCTCAGGCGGGTATGACGGGCTACGGCACGCCGCGACAGATAATGCGCTACGACTCGCCACGCCGCAACGGAGAACAAAGCTCCCCCTAAAACTCCACTCACCATGGTACAACCCAGAACCCCAAATCAGATCCAGAGCTCTTCCTTTTTAATTATGTTACATTTTTCCTCACAGATTTCTGTCCATACTCCCTGAATATTCATTTTCTCACTTATAACTTATAATAATTCACACCTTGTGCTCTTTCAGCAATGAAACAATCAGAAATAACTCAATGTTTAAAATTATATTGTGAAGTACAAAACTCTAACATGTTGTCGCTAACACATGCTTTCAGTTAACCACAAGGCTAGAAAAAGCCGTGAGCTACGCTCGTCTGTTCAACACTGACAGGAAATAAACCACTGGATTTTAGTAAACAGCAATATTACGCAGTTGTTTAGTTACCACGTGTTTAACATGGAGTTGCTAAGTAGCTTGCTAACTGGCTAAATCTGTTCACGTGCTAGTCAGTGACCTGCTCTCTTTGCATTGTTATTTTTTTCCCCATTCAGTGAAGCGAAAGATTGCCCTTCTTCTTCTCCTCTTCAGAGAATAAGGATTTTGTTAGCAATATATAATAAAAGAAAAAAATGAAAAAATAAAAATTTAAAAAATTTAAAGGACAGAAAAGATTTTTTTAAAAACTGCACGTGTGCATGTGCACATGGACAAATCAAAAACAAAACAAATTTACCACAAAACAGGGATGAATACATGGGAGGAAAAAAAAAAATTAAAATAAATACATGTCTAGCAGAGCATCTGGCCCCGACATGGCCTCCTCGATAAAAATCAAGACCATTGTTTTTTTTTACTACAGCTCAGGGGAATGAGTGGACAAATAACAACAAATCAAACTCGTGTTAGCTCACAAGCTACAAAGGAAGCCGTTAGCCTAGCCATGTGTACTGTAGTATTCACGGAATAAATACCACACCGTAAGAGTACTGATCTGGAATTAGCGCAACATGAAGAGCTAATTTCTCGATCAGTTCTCAGATAAACACCAAACAGTTTCATGCTAACAACAAGGTGCCAAGTTAGGTTATAAGAACAAACCTGTTAAAAACATTCCTGTACAAATTTGAGAAGCGTGGCACAAACACCTTTAGTGCTAGAAGCCTCCAGAAAACTTAAAAGTATCTCAGGAGTTTGTGGTTAAGGAGCTAAAGTTAGCAAAGTAGGGTTTTGCTAGCTAGCAAAAGTCACCACAGGATTTTGTTGCTCCTTAGCTAAATTTACCACAAGAGGTTACTACACACTAGCTAAAGTTACCAAGAGGTTATTGACAGCATGTAAAGTGGGCATGAAAGGATACAATATGCTAGCTAAAGGCTTAGTGCTAACTGGGTAACGTACCAGTAGGAGTTTATTGCCAACAAGCTAAAATTACCACAAGTAGTTATTATTAGCTGTCTAAAAGTACCACAGGACACTGCTAGCCAAACTTACCACAAATATTTAGTGCTAGCTAGCTAGCTAAATTAACCACAAGTAGTTATTATTAGCAGTCTAAAGGTACCACAGGAAGTTGCTAGCTAAAGTTATCACAGAGTTATTGCTAGTTGGCTGACGCTTATTGCAAGACAGCTAGAGCTATTTTGCTTAATTTACCACAGGTTACTGCTAGCTAGTTAAAGTTACCACCAAATGTTACTGCTGGATGCTGGATTTTTTCCGGATCATTTCGTTTCCTGCTCAAAATGTTTAGAAGAAACTGGGTATAAAATCTTCAGTATGTGGCCTTGACATAGGATACTTAAGGCTAGAACTTCATCATTCCCTGACAGTATTAATAATGTGTGGATTCGTGATATTTTATTGTTATCGTGTTTAAATTGTGGCTTCAATGTCTTAAAAAGCCATAGCGTTTTCCTTAATTGCTTAATAGAAGCCATATGAAGCTGTTGCACTTTGGACCCATCTTTAAATTAATTTTTTCAGACAGGATTGCACTGTCATACGTTTATTTTTTTTACTTGAAGATTCACATTTTTGGGTCTAATTCCAAATGGACGAATGTCATAATGATGTCATGCTGTGTCTCAAATGTATTACAAACTAGCTAAAGTTACCACAGGATCTTGCTACTAGCTAGCTAAAGTTACCACAGGATTCTCCTGCTACTTAGCTAACATTAATGCAGGATTTTCTTGCTAGCTAGCTAACTAAAGTTACCACAGGATTCTCCTGCTACTTAGCTAACATTAATGCGGGAGTTTCTTGCTAGCTAGCTAACTAAAGTTACCACAGGTTTCTACTGCTAGCTAGAATGAAGAAGTTAAATCTAGAACCCTTAAGATTTCTTTGTGTTTCTCTGAGGTAATCCTTTATGGAGAACCCTACAACTGAGTATTTTTCACTATATGAAAGAGATACAAATAAAACCTGTTTAGGAAGCTAGGAACCCTTAACTATCCTTTCTTTAACAGTTTAGTGCACACTATTAATACGTGGATGATGTGCTAGAACCGTAGCGTGTGTGACGCAGATACATCGCACAATTTAGAGGAAGGGGAGGAGCTACAGGAGAACATTTGAAATTAATTAAGGAGAAGTTACTGTTCGATTCGAGGCGTTACTGCACTACAAACATAAATCAGTTATATCTAGCATTCTTAAGGGTTCTTCATTTTGTCTTTAAATAGAAATCTTTAAAGGTTCTATCAAAGAAGTGCACAACTATTTGAAAAGATTCCAAGTAAAAGCCCCATTAGAAAGCAAAACCAATCCAAAGAACGCTCGATGAACCCTGTTTTCAGAGTACTAAACAATGTTATAGTGAAGAGTGTGTGATTTGAGACAGAGCCGCTACGCTGTCGTATTTTACGTTATAATCATCAGCCATTAATTGTTGTGGTTCCGTTCTTAGAAACCGGAACCTGTTAGATATCCGGGACCTTTCCAACATTCCACAACAGATTGTTATGATGTCACAGTGATGGATGTGTGTCTGAGGTAGTGAGCTTGGAATGATTTCCTATGCTAGTAACTCAAGAGCACTATCTAGCGCAATGTAGGAACTGAGCGAGTAACGGATCGTGTGCAGGCACGTTCCGTCATGTAAACCCGAGTTGGTTATTTACGCTTAATCGCAGCTGCAGTCGTAATCTACATTCTGAACTTATAAATACAAATTTTATGATCGTGATTTGTAGGAAATTCATTTTAAGCACAACACGGATACATTGTGTGGATGTGTTTAAAATGAATAACTGAGAGAAAATAGAAAATGTTATGTAATTGTCATTGCCAAGCAATATATATATATATATATATAGATAGATAGCATCAGTGTTGTTCATATGTACATTTGCTCTTGATTTTTATTTTCTCCCCCTAATAGTTTCCTTACAGTCAGATGAAAATATTTAATTTTTCTCACATGCTGAACCATGTATTTATGTCTTTTTACACTTTTTTTTTTTAAACAGTCTTTAAATGTAAGGAAAGGTGATGAAATAGTTCAAATGATTGTGCGGTTTTACAGTATTTAAAAAAAACAGCGTTTAATGTTGTTGGAGTAGGTATATGCCGATTTTCCATGCTGTAACAACTTTGTTTGTGTTGTAAAAACTGTTTAAAAGGCATAAGTGTCTGCGTGAATACAACTACTGACAGGCTTAAGGTAAAAATAATAACTTTGCATAAAACAAACAAACAAAAAAAAAAATACAGCAGTCACTGGATCTGAAAATTATATAAACTCTGAAGTGATACTGTTTCAGACCAACATCAGCTGATAGACAGTATTAGATCTATAAACACTAAAAAATATAAATATGGTTGCATCATGTGTCAGTAATTAGAAGACTTATCGTTGCTTCCTATCACTGTACAGGTTTAAATGCTTTGTGAAATGTCAATAAATTCGTTCTAATTCCTACCGATGTACTGTTTTTCATGCAGCTCCGTGTGTCCTCAAGGTGGCGCTATGCAACTCGTTGTGATCACCGTGACCCTAGAAATATAATATCATGACCATGTACTAGTGATGGGAATTCTGCCTCTTCTTAGTGAGTCAGATCATTTGACTCTGCTCGCCAATAAGAGTCGAGTCTACTGGTTCACAAACAATTTTTACGACATTATGACCTGTGAGTGTTCTTATTTGCGTAGCTAAGTCTGGAATTGTTTAATGACATCTTACTCTAGCTACTAATTAATGAAATAACATTACTCAAAGGGCCGACTCGTTACAAACGACATCACTTCAGTACGTCGCCGCGACGTTGTTCACTCACAACTAGTGCAAAAACAAAAGCGGTGCAGAATGTTACGTCATTCCTACTCGACTTTACTAGCATGGGTATTCTTTTTTTTTTTTTTTGTACGTTGCTGGGGAAACCGCACTGTCAATCATTCTGAGAACTGACACGCCTCTACAGTTCCGATCACATGGAAAATTACAGATTTTGTAGTGTTTAACTATAAATAATTTTGGTAAATATAAATTAAGTGACGTCTTTAACAATAAAATATCAGGCAACGATCTTGATGTGAATATATTTAGTTTTGGAGATAAATGTATAGGACAACACACTCCAAGAGTGAGTGAATAAGAGGGGAAAAAAAAAAACAAGCTTTTTTTCAAACAGATTTTTGTTTATTTGATAAGAAGCTACGATGACTGTAAACCCCTACTCTGCTCACACACACCACCTGAAACAATTTAGAAGTTTTGTAATGATTTTTTTTGTATTATCTGATGAGCATTTCTCTCTCTCTCTCTCTCTCTCTCTCTCTCACACTCTCTCTCTCTCTCTCTCTCTCTGATGTGGTTTGTCAAATAAAACAAAACGAAGTATATGTAACAAAACAGACGGAAACACGGAGGCTGGAATGTTTTCCTTTTTTTTTGTTTTTGTTTTACCAAAAAAAAAAAAATCATGGACTGCAGTGAAATTAGCTGTCTGATCTCCACGGGTCATTCGTTCATCCTTCTGTCTGTCCATCTGTCTGTTCCTCCTCCACCACCTCTCCACGCTTCTTCTGCAAATCAGATTTTAAAAAAAAGGTCAAGGGTCAAGCCTAGGCTAGGTGCAACAGCGTCACGCAGGGTGGTGGTGTGATGACGAGGAGTTACTCACCTTCAGCATGTTGTAATGTTCCAGGCTGCTGCAGTGCTCCGATTTGGCCTTTTTCTCATCCGTGTAAAAAACGTTACAGAGCTTGCAGAAGAAGCCGCTCTTGGGGACGACGTAGCTGATACCTGAGACACAAGAATGTAGCTGTGATTAGGGATTTAGTGTGACACTGCAATCTACCGCGATGAGAAATGAATTCTGGGAAGAACAAGCCTGAAGTCAAGGATCAGAGCAAAAACGTCTGGAGATGTATTAATTTTAAGAAATGAAAAAGCCACAAATGAAATCAGATGATTGATGGCACATTTTATGAGCAGCATAAACGGAAAGAAGACGCATCCTTGTGTGACGGGAATTTAATACAGAATTAAAAAAATTCTAGTGTGAAAGACACAAACCCTATAAACCCTATAAACCTCACCGGTACAGGTCTGGATTTTGTAGCACGTGAGAATTCACAGCGAATGTGTTTTAACCAGCTCAGCCTACGTTAGCGTTAGTCACTTGTTTGTTATACTGAGACTAACATAAACCCAGCTGATTGTTCTTCTGTCTGTGTCGCAGCGTCGGCTGTACAAACCTTAACTTGTGACTAGACGTGCTGAAAAACATTTATAGCACAAATTTAAACTTTAAATAAATAGCAGCACTAGAGTAACTGCATCATCATGCTTCGTTTATAGAAAATAATCAGAAAAAACACAGGTTATTACTATTTTTTTCTCTAAATGTTTTATCATGACGTTGTGACCGGACTATAGCAGGAGGTGTTCTCTGTTAAAAGTCTGTAAAGCCCATTTTAAAACATACATATGATTTTTAATAAGTAGTGGATGTTACCTCAACTTTAATCATCCATCCTGTTCCGTGATAAATACACTATATGGCCAAAAGTATGTGCACCCCTGACCATCACAGCCATATGTGCTTTTTCCCCAAAATTAGAAGCACACAATTGTATAGAATGTCTCTTTTTGCTGTAGCATTACAATTTCCCTTCACTGGAACTAAGAGGCTCAAACCTGTTCCAGCATGACAATGCCCCTGTGCACAAAGCGAGCTCCATGAAGACATGGTGTGTGAAGGTTGGAGTGGAAGAACTCGAGTGTCCTGCACAGAGCCCTGACCTCAACCCCACTGAACACCTTTGGGATGAACTGGAACACCGACTGCA
>CM040480.1:993956-1066962 GCA_022758105.1 Pangasianodon gigas
ACTACTAGTTACACACCAAAGCCTTAAAGCATAGAAGTATCTTCATTTAAAATCAGCACATTCAAAATTTCGTATAAAAAAAAAAAATCAGTAACCGTTGCACTTGGTTTTGAATTTACCTCGCCACTGCTGTTTTTGGCCGTTTGGCCGTTCTCTCTCCTCTCCTCTATGTTTCTCCCCAGCTTCGGCTCATACCAGCGCTCAAACTTATCCGCTGGAGTCCTGAGAGACAAAAACACACACTGGCTTAGAAAAAAAATAGGTGAAAACTTCACGTCATGGAGAAACGTACACACGACAGCTCACATTGTCATGCCCACTGTTCCACAACACTAAATGTAACCATAAATGAATAAAAAGTATGATGTTTCCTTGTTTAATTAATAAAAAAAATTGTAAATCGTTGCCTGTGGAATTAGATGAATAAATCACATTGGAATGTGCTGTTATAGGAAAATAATCAATTTCGAAGTAGTAACATTAACTCCACTTCTTCACACCACCTTGTCGTTTATTATTTTCTTATAACAGCACAGCACAGTGTGATTCATTCCTCATTTAAGAAAGATTTTTTTTCCTTTTAATGGAATAAATCCCATAAATCAGAGACCTTGTATAAATTTTCTTTATAAAAATGTACGCTGATCGAAACAACAAGACAGTCACATGTTCTTCTCTTTGTATTCAGATAAAAGGATTTTTATTTCTGAATTTTCAACAATTCAACATTTTGTTAGGGAAATAAGGTAATATGACAGCGTAAACAACTCACACCCAGTCTCACACTTCTATTTATTCTCTCAACTACACGGAAACGTGATTTAAAAAAAAAAAAAAAACTCAAATAAAAAGATGTACAGGTATAACATCAGGACTCATACAGCAAGGTGATGAAGTGATAAAGTGACTTTAGGTTTGAGGGAAGCAGTACACATTACAGTTAATAACTACACACATGGACATTTAAAAAAAACAAAACAAAAAAAACTCACCAGGGAATCAGAGAGTCGCCTTTCCTGCACTTAGTGATCTTTAGGGGAGTGCCGTAGAATTTAAGAGGCCAGGGTAAGTACCTCTGGATCATTTTCTCAGCCGCTTCCACGGTCTCCATTTGGATATAACACTAACAGAGAGAGAGAGAGAGAGAGAGAGAGAGAGAGAGAGAGAGAGAACATTGAGATTTTGTGGATTTTTAATACTTCTAATAAGCTATATCTTTAGCTCTGTACTAACACAACACTGAAAATCTCATGGCCTCGGGTGGAATATATATTTTAAATCACAATAAGTACCTTACCTTTAATCATTTTTGATTTAACAAAACCATGCATTATTGTTATTTATATTTTATTGTATATATATATATATTATTATTTATAGTTAGATTGTTGTGTGTAACATGGACATGTCTTCACACACTCATTCATAACTCAGTTTCTGACTTGTTTTAAAAATCCTATCTTGCCTTTTACAGCATAAATCATGGATTTATAAAGAAACAATGAAATGCTTGTGCAAATGAAGGTGTGTGTGTGTGTGTGTGTGTCCATTACACACCGTTCCGTACACCCTGTTGAAGCAATAGGCGGTGATTTTCCCAAAAGGCCGTGCGAGTCTGAGGAGGGACTTGTCCGAATACTTGAAAGGAGGGAGCATGCTGATAAACAACGTTCTCCCACTGGGACCCTACACACACACACACACACACACACTTATAGCACTCCATACATGATATAAAAAGTATAAATTAAAGATATATGATGATGGGCTCAGCAGTATATCCGCGTTCACACCTCAATAGTGTTGAAGGCCAGACACAGAGACACGGATACAGGTCTTCCACACAGCTTCGACCTCTTACTGCTTTTATAGAAATTCACCATCTCGTGAGCTTTCTCCACCGATTCCAGTTCAATCAGAGCCTGAGGAGCAAACACAGAGGTCAAACAAGATCAAACAATCAGGAAGTGAGAATTTTGTTAGTGAAGAAATCCTCCGTTATGAACCTGCTAGAATGTGTGATGTCACCTGAACTGGTCCTGGATCTGTTATTAATACTGTATTAATGCCATTAGGTCACACTTCTGGGTTTTATACTGTGAGGAACATTGTGCTTTCATATTGTAGAGCTTAAGTTACACAATAAACACACACACACACACCTCATGTCTGTAGTAGGAGATGGCGAAGTTGACCACTTCACCGAACGGGGCGGCCATCTTGAACAGAGCTTCTCTCATTGCTTTCTTACGTGTCTCTTTAAACTCGTTCCTGATGGGTCTCACAACAACCACCTTACCCTCCTGCACACGCACACACGCACACACACACACACACATACACACACACACACACACACAGAGGAGTAAATTGTGTAGTTAAATCATGCTATTTTTAATGCCTTGGGTTTATATGTTAATTACATACACATATATATTGTTATTGATATATGTAGTTAATTTTACCTAGTTATAAGTGTGATATATTTTTTCTTTTTATTCCATTATTAAATGTTTAGTAATGTATATGAAGTTACAAAAGTTGTTCTAACTGGCTACAAGACTGTAAATTGAATTTGGTGGTGATTTTAATACTAACCTGAGGTTCGGAGGAATCTATCAGGAGGAAAAAACATAAATCAATTAATAATAATCCACAAAAACAATTACCCACACACATACCCATACACACACACACACACACACACACATTATATATAAAAGCACACACTCTAATACCACATTACTGCACCCTCATCAACCTTTCTTCATTACTTCCACTTGGGTGAATCTCTTTCACTCTTTTAATCATAAAATGATTTATCAGCTCAGCAGAAGTTACGCAGATGACAGTTAGTTAGCATTTTCTCAAAGCAGCAACTACACACTAGCGAGACGTAGTTAACACACACTCGGGAGTCGTGAGGGGAAGTGGACGAGGATGTGTAACGTAGCTAATTTGAGAGCAGGTCCTACCTAACGAGTCTCCGGCCGTGTTGTCCAGCTCGTCCAGCGTGACAAAGTCGTCCATGTTCTCTGGGAAATCCATGTCCTCCAGATCATCCTATAGATCAGAGAACAAACACACACATTTGTTTTTTTTTTTTTTTCCCCACTATACATTAAATGTGAAAATATGATCATTTAAAGACCGCCAGTGATTTAATACAATACGATTTAAATCTGCATTTATGTGATGTAGTGACACACCGAGGCCACACCCCTTTCATCAGTGGGACTGACAGATACAAAGGCCACGCCTCCTTCAGTAGAACTGACACATAGAGGCCACGCCTCCTTCACTGTGACTGAAACTCAGAGGCCACGCCTCCTTCACTGTGAGAAACAGTGCCCATGTCTATTTCACTGTGAGTGACAGGTACACAGGCCACGCCTCCTTCACCAAGCCACACCTCTTTGTGATTAGTTAGTGTTACGAACAAACCTGTTCCTCCACGTCCTCCTCTGATCCTCGCTCTCCTTTACTCTCATCTTTTTCCTCCTGAACTTGCTCCTCTTCCTCTTTCCTCTCCTCCTCAGCATCAACCTGCTCCACTCCTTCCTTCTCCTTCTCCACCTCCTCCTCTTCCTCCTTCTCTTGTACTTCTTCCGTTCCCATGGTGATGCCCTCCTCTCCACCTTTGTCTACCAGGTCGTGTTCTTCCTCCACCTGAATACCTTCCTCGTTCCCCACCTCTTCCTCCTTCATCTCTGTCTCCTCGCCTTCTTTTTTCTCTCCCTCCTTCTCCTTCTCCTCTTTTTTCTCTCCCTCTTTCTCCTTCTCGTCGGTCTTCTCCTTGTCCTTGCTGCTGGACTGAGTCGCGCTCTTGGAGGAAGACGACTCGCTTTTCTGTCTGCTGCTGCTGCTGCTGTGGCTCTTGCTGGAGTCGGACTTTTTGGAGGAAGAACGCTCGAGGCTGCTCTCTCTGGAATTGATTGACACAAAACAGTTATCATAACTGACACAGATAAGAGGGGAAAAAAAACAACAACACATTTTCTGTGTCAAAACAGGACATTAATGATGCTGCTGTACATGTATGTGTCCACTAGAGGGAGCTCACTGTCAATACGCACTCAGATGTTAGTTTATCAGGTCCTCCTTCTGCAAGGTAGCGTCCTGATCGCACCTCAACATTAAACTAGCACACACTTCAGGCTGTATTAGCATAGTGCATCAAATAAAGCCTTGGAATCCCTGATATCTACTACAAGTAGATGTTCTGTTTTATTTTTATTTTTTTATTTTGTAATTTGAACCTGCTCCCTAAATGCTAAGAAAGTGAAAGAATCCCCTTGTCCTGAGTACGTGTGTATCAGCTACAGCGGTACTGCTTGGCTTCAGAAATACATGTGCGTATAGAAAACAGACATTACGGACAAAATATGCACTCTGAGTTAAAGGGTACTTTCCTTCAAGTACAGTCTTATTAGTATCCAAATTAAGCAGGTAAAGCTAGAAGAAGAGGAAGAAGAAGAAGCTCTATTCTAACACCCAACGTTGCTGACTTCTCGAATATTTCCCAGTGAAAGGTGGTTATGGTTATGAAGAGTGACTCTTACCGTAAGTTTGCTCGGGAGGACATGGACACTTTGATGCTCTTGTCTTGAATCCTCAGTGGGTTGGAGTGATAGTACTTCACCATGATGTCCGCGTCACGCCAATCCACCATCTCTATCAGAGCCTAACACACACAGGTTAGGAGAGAAACTCAGTTTGAATCGAGTCACAGGCTGGAGTTAAACATAAATAATAAAACTGTCAGAAAATAAAGCTGAATATATTTCATTCAGTCAGTCCTGAATGTTGTAAAGTGAAGTGTTTAGACTCTGCACCTTGTCTTCGGTGAATTTGGAATAGCGCACTTCCCCGAATAAAGCTGCCACGTCCAGCACCTTGTCCTCGGTCTCTTTCCCCGGAGGCAGACGCGAAAAACACACCACCGACTGAGCGGACGACTTCGAGCGCTTCGACGCCGGCTCGTATGCCTCTGGAGGCTGTTGAGAGCGCGCACACACACACACACACACACACACACACACACACACACGCACACCCTAATCAGCACAGCATGTACACACACTGACACGAGTGTAATTTCCTCAGTCTGAAAACAGACCTGTTATTTTGGGTTTCTAAATTACTACTTTAATTTTTAGAATAATCTTAAAAAGTATCTCAGTAGCTTTGTGACGATATATTTTCAAATTTTGCCTTGTTAAATTTTTAGCAGACATTTTGCTTTATTAGATATTATGGTATACTATAATGCAATATATTTTTACAGTATATTTTTACAATATATAGTTTACAATATTATTAAGACAGTATACTTAAATAAACCATTTATTTATTGAAAATATGAATAATTAATTCAGTATTAAATAACATTAGGTATGTTTTTGATTTGTTAATATGTACTTGAAGAGTTTTGTTTTCTCTTTTCTCAAATTTTTTTTCCTTACACTTTTTTTTTTTCATAATTTTTTTTATTTTTATTTCCTTTCCTTATATTGCTAACAAAGTCCTTATTGTCCTCCAATGATGTGGAGATGGATTAAAACAAATAAATAAACAAACAAATAAACAAACAAATAAAATGGTATTTCAGCAGTTTAAAATGATCAGAAAGCTAAAATTTGACTGGATTAATTTAGGAATGTCAGAATTTGTTAGCAGTGTGTTATATTTATGATAATAATTGTAGTAAAATGTATAGTGTACGTACATGAATGACCTCGACGGTCGGGGATAAACACAGACTGATGCGCTGACCCTTAATGAAGGCGGGTTTAGTCTGGTAGTGAGTGACCATATCCTTCGCTTCTGCGTGAGAGCTGAACTCCAGAAATCCCTGAAACACAGGAAAGATCATATAAATAGCTTTTATCATTACAGTGCAGAGGAAAGAGGAAAGTAAAAAGGTGAACAGAAAGCGCTAACAGCAACTTTTTAACACAATGACAGGAAATGACATGCTGTATTTCTTTACTGTCGAGATTATTTCTTCGTACCTTAAAAGGGAAGATGAGATGCTTCACGATGGTTCCAAACGGTTTTCCCAGAGCCAACATGTCCGCCACCGCCATGCTGCCCATCGGATATTTGGCCACCACCACCTTCGTGAAGGGCTGAAATTCACCAACATGGAGCAGAGAGTCAGGCTCAAGAGCATCATCAGCGAAGATATACACAGTAATAATGATTAATTCCACATGATTACTACATCATCATCATCATCATCATAAATGTGTACCTTAGGAGGGTGAAAAAAACGTTCAGAAGGTGAGGACAGGTCTCCTAAAAACAATCACACACACACACACACACACACAAATAACATGAATTAGCATCAGATACAAAGAGAAATCTTTGTCAAGGAAAGACAAGAAGAAAACCCACAATAAATTTTAAAAAATGGTTGACAGAAAAGAAAAGGAAATTTAAAAGAAAAAGAAAAGGGAGAGCATAGCGCAAATACACAGGACTTAAAAATAGAAGAAAGAAAGAAAGAAAGAAAGAAAGAAAAGACATATGAGAGAGAAATAATGAAAGAAAAACAAATAAAAAAGGAAAGAGAGCATAGATTAGATTAAAAGAAATAAAGAAAAAAGGATTAGGGGTAAAGAAGAGAAAGAATAAACAAAGAAAAACAAAAATAAAGTAAGGATAGAGAAATAAAGAGTGAACAAAAATAAAGGATAAGGAGAAAGAAAGAAAAAAGAAGAGATAAATAAGGAAAAGGAAATTGAATAGAAAGTAAGAGCATACAGTAAATAAAAATAAATCAAAGAAAGAGCTACATTAATAACAGATCTTTCTTTGCGCACGTTTAGAATAAACAGTTAAAACATTAAAAGCAGCAAAATCATGCTGCGTAAGGACCTTTATTGGTTTCAGGTTTATAATAATGAGTTTTTTTGGAGATTGGTGTCGTACCTGTGCTCCGTTCTGAACTGTAGGACCGTTTGCTGGGCAGAGACGAGCGAGAACCTCGACGAGACGAGTACGAGTCATCCACTGAGCCGGACCTGCAGAGACACGGCGTGGTGCGAATTTAATAAACGCACTCGAGCTTAGCGAGCTGAAGAGCAACGTCATACTGTACACAAGACCCGTATTAAGAGTAATGCAAGAAAATATCCATCACTGTTCTATACAGGTGCAAACAGTCTTTTATACCTTCAGTTAGACAGAAACGTAACTGTAATAAACTGACCACGACTGAAATCCTGCTTATTTTTACATCTTAATAAATAAAGAAATAAATTCTGAAATTTTAAACAATTTTTCACTGAAGACTTTTAGTACTTAGATACACAAATAGACAGATACATAGACAGATGGATGGATGGATAGATAGATAGATAGACAGACAGATAGAAAGACAGACACATAGGAAAGACACATAGAAAGATAGCTAGATAGACAGACAGACAGATAGATAGATAGATAGATAGATAGATAGATAGATAGATAGATAGAAAGGCAGACACATAGGAAAGACACATAGAAAGATAGCTAGATAGACAGACAGATAGATAGATAGATAGATAGATAGATAGATAGATAGATAGATAGATAGATAGACAGACACATAGGAAAGACACATAGAAAGATAGCTAGATAGACAGATAGATAGATAGATAGATAGATAGATAGATAGACAGATAGATAGATAGATAGACAGACAGATAGGAAAGACACATAGAAAGATAGAAAGATAGCTAGATAGACAGACAGACAGATAGATAGATAGATAGATAGATAGATAGATAGATAGATAGATAGACAGACACATAGTAGACACATAGAAAGATAGCTAGATAGACAGACAGATACATAGATAGATAGATAGATAGATAGATAGATAGATAGATAGATAGAAAGACAGACACATAGGAAAGACACACAGAAAGACAGATAGACAGACAGATACATAGAGAGATAGAGAGAGAGATAGACAGACTGACAGACAGATAGACAGAGAGACAGATAGATAGAAAGACAGACACATAGGTAGACACATAGAAAGATAGATAGACAGATAGAGAGACAGATAGATAGACAGAGAGAGAGAGAGAGAGAGAGAGAGAGAGAGAGAGAGAGAGAGATTGTTTGTTTGTTTGTTTGTTTGTTTGTAGTAGAGTTTATTGCCATACCAGCATCAATGGCTATTTCATGGCAAATACAGATATTAATCAAACATTCAAATAAAATTCAGCTTATAAAAAAAAATCAAACATTTCTGTGCAGCATGACAACTCTATAAAAGATTCTATAAATTTATTTGTGATAAAAATTTTAAAAGTTTTCCTGATTCCATCTTACAAGACGAGTCTTTCGAGTTTGTCCTGATAAAAGGCGTTATCTCATGATGGCCAGAAAAATAAGTTTTACAGTCAAGAGAGTTACAATATCGACATTTTGGCGGTTCTTCGCCCTTCAGTAAATATCCAGGGGTCAGTCTGGTGTGGCCTACACGGCACTTCATGTACACCACTTCATCATGTCTAGATCTAAAAGGGTAGACGTATATTTTTCCATCTATTTCAAATAATTTGTTATTTCCGAGATAGAGAGAGAGATAGACAGACAGAAATGTGACTGTGACAAATTGACCATGACTGAAATCATGCTTGTTTTTTATCTTAAAAACATTCTAACTGTAATTTTTTAACAATTTTTCACTGAAGATTTTTAGGGAGTCAAAGTTCATCCGACGTTTTCAATTCAACATAACGACAACGTAAAAATAATCAATAAATTCTTTGCAATGTATAAAATGATCTAGTATCAGTTTGTAAGCACAAATCAATTGCAAGCTTCTGCAAGTTGACTTTTGATTTTATTTTTTTTAATTGAGTGCCGACCAACAAATTGATTATACAGTATGCCATGTGTAATAAGTAAATAAACAAAATTTTGTACTAAAAGTGTAATTTTTATCTTAGCTACTATTATCAATAGTCGTGGTTTATAAGTAATAAAGAGTTTCTCCTTAAAAGCTGTTCACCAAACCACTGAGAGAAACGTTTCCTGAAGGAGCTCCGTGTTGTAAAGCAGCATGGAAACTTACAGCAGCATGTACTCTCTCCGCGCTTTGGTGTGCCGGATGCCGCGGATGTGACTGTGCCATGCCTGAAGAACAATCACACACACACACACACACACACACACACACACACACACACGTCACCATCATAAAACCATTACACTGATGAGCAATGTGTAAGAATCATCCATCCAATCAATCACACAGTGTTCCTTCACTCACAGCTTCTTATTTCCAATCAGGACCCTGTTCATGCACCATATTTACACCACGGCGCTGTTGGATTCTGCATTCTGATTGGTCAGAAGGTGTCGATCGATCTTCTATATCGCGTTCATATTAAGATATATTAATACGTTATGGTTTCTATAGTAACAGCTCATTCACAGGGATTTGTACGGCTGACGCTCCGCATAAACGGATTTAAAAAACGTGTGTAATCGTTGATATGTCGAGGAGACGTTTATGCAACTGCATGGAAGGAGTCTCCAGTGTCAGTCAGAGGTAAAGCTGTAACTAAGGTTTCCGACATCTTCAGGACAGAGGGGTTTACGCTTTTTTTTTTTTTTGAGGTTTCTCTGTAACAAATGACGTGTAGCTGTTTTTTTTATTGTAACTGTTGGTAAACTGCTGTGGTGTAAGAGGAATAAAACACTCTTGGACGTGCTGATACAGGAAAACAATCAACTTCAGCGTGGTAAATGTATCTCCACTTCATCATACCACTCCGCTGTTGATTATTTTCCTATGACAGCATAACACGGGTGTTTGTTTGTTTATTTATTTATTTATTTATTTAATTTTAAGCCCATTTTAAACTTTAAGAACACTGATTTTCACTTTTAGTAGTTTATCAATTCAATACGGAAACACCGCTTTCTCCCATTTTGTGTTTTTAAAATATTATTTACACACTCATACAGATGTTTTTCTCTAAATACTCTCACACCTGTACTCAGGTTTCGGCCATGTGTGAAATCTCACCTCTACTTCCCTGAAGTTACACGCAAACTAAACTTTACAAAAAAAAAAAAAAAAAAAAAAAAAAGCAAAGCTGTGTGAACATTTCTCTCCTCTAGCTCTCTCTCACCCTGCTGTAAGACCTTTTTTATTCCCTCAAACGCAATTTTTGGCAAACAGTGTATGAATCCAGACCATCTCAGTTTACTGAAGAGGGCAGGCTGAGTCCTGACAGTCTGTAAGAAGGTCCATTTAGGGTTTTTTTAAAAAAAAAGTTTGCTTGTTTATAATTTAACGCCATGCTAACTACCGTGGCTATTTTCATGGTGAGAAACAGGTTAAATTGTAGCAAATAACAAAAGTTTTTAAAGTTTATCTTTGATAAAAAATCTAAAACTAAATCTAGCCTCACTTCATTAAAAATCTTTTGCAAAAAAAAAAAAAGTCTTAAAGGAGTTGAAACCATCACAGTCCATTAAAATATGCCTCAAAGATACATTTAAAAAAAAATAAAATAAAAAAAACTTAAGAAAGCAGGTCACTGATTAGTTTGGGAACTAATAGCTAATTCAGTAAACTAGTTAACGCTTAATGTTACACACACTAGGGTGGACTGCTTGTTTTTTTATAGACACGCCCCCAACGTGCCTTCACTCCGCCCCTTTCTTTTCAGAAAGTAAAACATGGTGGAATGCGGTAATCGCCCCGCGCGGTGAGTTACGTTTACCACGAGCCAGAAAAACACACCGTGCTTCCGAAAAACCTCCAAGAAGTGTACAATAAACACAGATTTTCCAACATTCTTCCTGCACATTTAAACGCAATCTATCAAAAACGCAAAATACTAACACCATCACCCCGCTGACTGAACTCTGCCGGCCACCGTAGATTCTACAAGGAGTGGCTTTGTGTACATGTGTGGAAAAGGAGGCGGGGTCAAGCAGGAAAAAAAAAAATAATAATAATAAAGTAGTTCCTGTGTTGCTGCACTTCATCTGCTTAACCACTAGAGCGCCAATCTGGTCTAAAGTCGGTTTCGGACTGTGCGATGTTCAGCGATATCTTAAGATTCTTCCTCATCACACTGTTCAAGATCCGAATAAACTCTGTCCTGAATTCTCTAACAGACTCTGTGACAGCACGTGTTCTACGTGTCAGATTATACGATGAAGATCCTCTAACGCTAGACGTGCGATTTAAAAAAATCAGCTACGTTCTGCTTACGTCATCAAAAAGCGTGATCCGGAAATCAGCTCGTGCAGAAAACGGAAACACAAATATTTTTCAAACTGAGCTTGAGGTAATGAGAAGATTTTTTTTCTGTCCATTAGCGTGTGACGTTTACGTTTCTCCATCGCCGCGAGTTTGCCGTCCTCCTACTGGTGGATTTTAGAAATTTCTCACACTGACAGATACGTTGTCACGTCTGTGGCGTTGTTAAAGCGCCAATATCAACTCACGACCAAAGAACTTTTTTTACGATGTGCGATTTTTTGTCCAGAACAGCAAAACCGTACAGTGTAAAGTCGGCTTAACGTACGTTTCAATTTAATCCTACTAGTTTGTGCTTACTGTGTATAACTGAACCCTCTCTCTGACTGTCATCCACTGTGAAGGTAATAAATCCACTGGAACGCGTGATACTTGGCTGGATGATTCTCACAGCGTGAGACCATAACGTTAATAAGTTAATATGATGTGTTTTGGGTCTTTTACCTTGGAGCCATTGCTCTCAGTCTTGCAGAGCGTACAGATGTGCGGGAAAACCGTCGGTTTGTCATCGAACTCGTTTTCCTCCGACGTCACTGCATCTCCGCTCTGTCTCTCGCGGGACGACTTTCTCGATCTGGAGTCTCTCCGTCCTCCCGTACTCGCTCGCTCCGTCTTCCTGTGCCCGTCCCCCTTCCCATGATGCTCATGGTCGTGGCTGGACGCTTGACGTGACGCACTCGAAGACGGCGGGCTTTCACGTTTCTCTTTTCTTTTTTCGGAAGTTTCCGTATCCTGATTGGCCTGTTTAGGCTCCGCCTCTGGTTTTTCGCTATTGTCTGTGTCAGTAGCGGCGGCCGCCTTTTCGGCCCGCTTGGCTTTGAGCTGCATGATGAGATACGGTAACGTTTCCACGCTGATCTCGTTCTCGGGGATTTGAGCCAAAGCCTCGACGTCCTCCGAGCTCAGACCCAGAGCCGAGTACACGTTCTGAACGCTCATGGGCGCCGCGTCGCCCGCGCTGTCCGAAGACTCCATCTTCAAATCAGGACGCTGGAGTGGAGAGGAAATCCTCTCGCAGTCGTTCCACTACAGGAACAAACAAAAACAAAACAAAACCCCAGAGAAACAGAAATAAATACACCGGGATAAACAGATCATAAATAAACAGAATAAACAGATAGCACCAGTATACATACATATATATATATATATATATATATATATATATATATATATATATATATATATATATATATATATATATATGATTTTGCAGCAGTTCTGGATATTATTGTCATCACGCTTGAAAATTAATTACAAGATGTTTAAAGATAAACAAGCTTTATTACACAGAAGCAATTTTCACTTTCTGAAATTTAATGAAATGTATAAAGCCAATACATTTCCCAACTAAATAAATTAAATAATAATAAATAATCAATTTAATTTAATAATAATTAAATCTTCTCAATTATTAACTGAAGCTAAAATGAACAAATAGAATTTTTATTTTTTTAAGACTGAGGTTTTAATGTACATAATGCCAACAACAATAATATTTTTTTTTTTGTTTAAGACACACACATGCTAATTTAGGTCACATGGTGAGTTTATATACACACACCTCCACTTACTACTGAGAAATATATAAATAAACAAAATAAAAAATTTGCAATTTTCACATTTTGCTCGTTAAATATTTATAATTCCATCAAATGTCTCCAAGTTTTAAGTAGCTAGCTAGCGCTGGCGCAAAAACACGGACTAGTCAGCTAGCTGCTAAACCTGAAGCTAAACGTTTGTTGTGTTTGTTTTGCTTCTATATTTCAGATTAATTTACGTTCTTGTTTATTATCAGGAATGCAACTTTAGTGCCATTTGGATGAATTCATAAATTGTTTTAAAATTATTCTAACTCTAAGTGAGACAAAACAGCTAGCGTTAGCTAGCGTAGGGTATACAAAAAAAAAAAAAAAAAAAAACTTGCACGCGAGCCGCCGTAACCCAAATCGCTCCCTATTGGACATCTAGTCCCCTAGGTAGGGTTCATGACGCCATTAGTTCACACGCTATGTAGTGCTCTTGTGGAGGGGGTAGCGACCCGTTTGGGATTCCGCCACACATTGTTTTACAGATCAGCCTAAAAATCCAAAGTTTATTTTAAATATGCATGTTATAAAGCGGCTATAAATAGCACCGTGAAAAAGGATCATGAATCCGCGATATTTTATAAGAAACTGCGTTATGCGGAGCTTTTTCTAGCGCTAATGTTATCTAAGCTAGGCTAGGCTAAGCAAAGCTAACTGGCTAAGCAAAGCATAGCCATATTGTAAACAATGAAGTAGCGGCTTTCACGCAGGCGTCATAAATACATACTTTTAAAAAAAAAAATTAGCATAAATACCGAAGTGTATTTGATGAATCCTTCTTTTTTTCGATGCACAAAATTACTCTGCTAATATCCACGCAGCTGAAATGTTCACTTCGCCATGTTTTTGTGCACAGTGGGCCGGACTGCCTCTCACAGGGCCGGGCTGATCCACACCACGCCACCGGTACCGGCGATAAAACACCGCTACCGATATCGATACTATTAAATAAAGGACAGGGGGAAAAAATCAACTTACAGCTAAAAGACTATACATTAACATTAACATAAACACTCTATGGTACTAAATCTGTATGCCTGGTGTAGTTTTATTTTTATTTCAGTTTGATATTGTATTTAATCACACTGCATCTACTCAGAATCATATTGCTCTCTACAGCAGTTTAAGAAGTTATTATTATTATTATTATTATTATTACTACTACTATATAGTTTATAACTGTTAATAACAGAGCTGGGAGGCAAAGACAGGAGGAAAAAAATATGAATTTTATTACAGTTACAATAAAAGAATATTATAATACATGACCTTAAATGATTATATTATCTCAGGAAAACATTTAACGTTGGCTTCCTGAAAAGAACTAAAAAGTAGATAAACTAAAACATATTCTTTATTGTAAATATATATTCTGCTTTTAGTCTTCTATGGAAAAATACTGATAATATTTACACATTCTCATATGCAAAATATCTTGAACAAAAACAGAGGGGAATAATAATCAAATCTGGCCACATTCGTTTATTATCTCAATACTGATATTCAGTACTTAATCAGCATTTCAGCAGCTGAAATATTAAATTACCTTACAGAAAATACATAATCTATAAAAAAAATAATAATAATATGTGTATATAATATGAATAAAGGCTTTTTTAGATGATCAAGTCATTAGAACATTTCATGTCTGTCTTGTAAAAGTAATTTTACAAATCCACACATCCTGATCTGCAAACACTGTCATCTAAAATCCAGTAAAAAATATATATATTTATTGTGAATTGATGGCTCGAGTAGAGATCTGGTAAAACTTTAGAACTTGGTTTGTCGTAAAGAAACGTCATCTTTCTTCTCTTCCTCCATTTGGCTGCAGATGGTTTTCGGCTCGAAGTCTCGAGAGGATTCGTCTCGTTTCTTCTGGACGCTGTGCCAGACGCCGTAGCAGAAATAGATCAGCAGCCCTGAACAGCAGATTAATCCAGTTACAGTTTGTTGAGAGAAAAGAATCAATGATCATAGAATCATAGATATGTCATGTGTTCACTCTGGGATGTAGTGAATATATGACAGGATAAGATAAGATAAGATAAGATAAGATAAGATTTTTCCTCCATTTTTGCACGTCAGACAGAAAATGGGAACTAGTTGCTGGTAAGAAATAAAGTTACGTGTCGGGAACTAAAGAAACGTTGGACCACACGCTATAGGATTGGTCCTTGGAATCATTCCAGCCAATCGTTTGGATTTGTAGCTTTACCTAATTTGCCTAAAATGAGAAAATCTCAATTCAAAAGTCACTTTGCCGCTCGTCGCTGACATCGCTGATCCGTGTTACGCACATACGCAGAAAAACCGTCAGTTGCTAGTGTCCTATTGCGATCTGTACATTACGCTAAACAGGTAGCAAAACCTCCAGCAGCTCGTGACAGTAGATTTTGGTGTTGCAGGCCAACATTAATAACCACATTGTCTGAAACAAAATGAAGTCAAGAGGCTATTTCACCTGTCTTATGCTGTCGCCTGCTACCTAGTGAATTTTTAGAGTAACTCTATAATCAGCAGTTGAGAGTCGACATCATGCCGTCGTCCAGCGTACAGTCTAACAGCGTGTCCTGAGTGGTTTAAAATGTACCTTTGTTCAGCTCTGTTCAATACAGCAGGTGAGGTTGCCATGTTTCAGAAAAACCTCTAGCCCAACTACATCTCACAAACCACACAAAAGACCTGAAACTGGCCCAAAAAATTGAGCACTGGAAAAGGAAGACTCATTTTTCTTCTTTTTCTCAGCCCCTCTCAGCATGTGAAATACTTGTTCCTCTTGCAGTTCTGATGTACAGATGTTACCCACTCCATAATCCCCCTTTTCTTCTCCCAATCTTTACAATATCATCTTACAATAAAAATGATTCTGTACATCATAGGCACACTATCTGTATTAACACTCTGCCTTTGTTTGTGGTAATTTATCAGATTCTGATTAATCTTGGTGGCCACAGGGTATTTATATTAAACTAGCCCAATTTGGTGTAAAAATCATGACCCTGGCAACCCTGCCATTGACTGTCTTGTCTGCTGCTCCTCCTCCATGCATGAGGCAGCATGATTCCTGCCCCAATGGATTTGCACAACATCTAGAACCACGAGCAAACAAAAGGAACGTCGGCTTAGATCTGTCAGATAGTGATTTTTTTTAAATCGCTGTCCACTCAATAGAGGTAATTAGTATTTCAGTGGAATTTAAAATGTATGGAGTTGTGAAAGAGGATTTTATGAAGATTGTGAACGTTGTGCCGCCACTGGGTAATACCAGTGTTCGATGTTCGTCTTACCTACTGCCATCCACACTGCGTAACGGATCCATGTGTCTCCTCCCAGCTGAACCATCAGATAAACGTTGACGAACGTGCTGAGAATGGGAAGCACCGGCACAAGAGGAACCTGCAGCCAGGACATGTTAGTTTTCAGCTACTATAGAAAGTGTAAATAAAGTGTGATGAAGGTTATAGGTCAGAGTCTCACCATGAAGGCAGCTTTGGTGCTGTTCTGTGGTTGTCTCCAGATGATGACAATCGCAGTGAATAAAAGCAGCACGAGTACGCAGATGATCGCAATCATCCACCACGTCCCCACCAGGCCTGACTCCACCCCCTTCGTCAGAATCACACTCAGAGCTACCGTCAACACGACTGAAACGCACACACACACACACACACACTGTGTCACCAAGAGACTTGCTAATGAAGACATAGATGTTGAATTCTTGAATCTGAATCTGTCAGAAGTTAATTTTCTAACAGAAGTCCAGCTGCAAATCACAAGTTTATATCATCATTTACATGATCATTTCTATAGTAACAGCTCATTCACAGGGACTTATATACTTGTACTGTGTTTTATTCCTTAGCTATCCAATATCCTGTTGCTAATATGCTATTTAACATATTCACATAAATTAGCACATTTTGCTAAAGCCAGAAACAGACATGCTAAACACATACCTATTAACTTAGCTACAGCGAAAATGTAATTGTTCCATAAAGACAAAATGTTAGCTAGTTTTTTAAGCAACTAGTAACGACAAAAGTACAGTATGATGTGGGCTTTATAATCATCTTGTCTTCCATTTTGTTTGTTGTCGTTTCGCTATGTTGACTGGAAGCTGTGGAAGTTTGGTTTTAGCGGTTGATACTAAGTGTAATTACAGTGTAATTTTAGTCACATGGAGTCTTTTCTTAGTCATTTCTCAACATATTTGAGGGAAATGTTGACTCTCTTGACAGGTTCGGCTAGTTTTCACTGTCACTGTGCTTTTAAAAAAAGATTTAACTGATACATGCTAGCTAGCTAAATCGTTAGCCTGTTGTCTAGTAACAATGGGAAGTCCTTTGGTAAACATATTATCAATTTGCCTAAATTTGCTTAGGATTTTTGAATATTTATATGCACAACATGTGAAATATTTTGTAGTACAATCACACTGTTACAGTAATAAGTCCTGAGTGAAAGAGCATTTCATTCCTCTTTGATATGATTCCAATTTAATTCACTCAGATGAACATTTAAAAAAAAAAAAAAAAAAAGTATTGTTTTTGAATGAAAGTTGTATAAACAGAAGACTCACTGATGATCATGGTCAGTATGGAGACGACTTTAGAGCTGGTGACTGTAGGTGAAGATGGCGGACGTAACAAACTCCACTTCTCCTTCTTGCTCAGCTTATCTAAATCCCCTTGGTATCTGTGTGGACACAGTCATACACACTCACTAAATGGCCATGATGAGCTTTTTCATGAGATATTTCTGTTATCTTTATCACCAGTGTCATAATTTGAGACTTTCAGAGTGGTTTAATGGAGAGACAATTCAGGAAATGTTCATTAAAGAAGTAAAACATTTGTAATTTGTAACCCAGATTAATCCTTATGGAATAAAAATATATTGTGAAATACATGAAATTACACCATTGAAATTACACAAATTGTTGATTAATTTTCTATAACAGCAGCTCTGACAGCAGTGCTGCTGTAAATCACAGGATAATATTAATGCTCTCGTTCTAATACTTTATCGTTTCTATAGTAACAGCTCATTCACAGGGATGTGTGCAGTGGATGCTTCACATAAACGGATTAAAAAATGTGTGTAAGAATTGATATGGTGAAATTTTCTGTGAGGAGAAATGTGTTTATTTAACATTTATGGAAGGAGTCTCCAGTGTCAGCGCTTTGTAACAGTCAGAGGTAAAGCTGTAACTTTAAGTTTTCCAACATCTTCAGGACAGAGGAGTTTACGCTTTGCGGTTTCTTGATAATAAGAAATAAAAATGTAATTGTTGGTAAATTGTTGAGGTATAAAAGGAATAAAACTCTCGGAGACGTGCTGTTATAGGAAACAAATAATGGGCTGGTATTAAGAGAATATTATATATTAGATGTTATATACAGGGTGTCCCAAAAGTCTCCATATATGGAGGAAATTAACACTTTTTACCAAAATGTCTTCCAAAATGTTTCATACTTAAGTTTATATTATATATGTTTTTTCAGATAGCCTTTAAGAATGCCTTTGACAAAAGAAGAACATATTGAACTCATTTTCATGGCTGGATCAGGAAGCTGTTGCAAGGTTGCGATGGACTTTAACAGGAAATATGGCGAGCACACCACACACCACACTGTCACCAAACTTATTAACAAATTCAAAAAGACCGGAAGTGTTACAGACCAACTGAGAAGTGGACGTCCACGAACATCCACTGATGAAGGCACAACTGACGAGGTGCTGGCAAATGTATGGAGACTTTTGGGACACCCTGTACTATATATACTGTATATTAAGAGAAGGAGGTGAAGTAAGAGAAAAAGAGGAGTAGCAGGATGAGGATCATCTATAATAAAAAGTGTACCTGAGGATGAGGATGCAGATGGCCACCAGCGTGTAGGCAAACAGCGTACCGATAGACATCATGTCCACCAGAGCTTTCAGGTCGAACACGAGCGCCATGATGGCTGCAAAAATAACACACACTTCTGTCTGCTCACAGCTTCTTATTTACAAACAAGATGTCTTTAAATGCCATGAAACAGCACAGCAACAGACTGATAAAAAAAAAAAGTCCTCTCTATTTTCTTCTACAGGGTGGAGCAAAAAAAAAAAATCAGGTGATTTGTGTATAATCACATGATAGAAATAATGTTTTTCTGATAATGATGTAATAATGTTAATAATACATCACATTCTGATTTATCCAGTACATCTGTACTGATTACTGTCATTCACTCTTTCGTCTCGTAATGGTGGTTCCTTTTTTACTAAATTTCTTTAACTAAATTGACTATAAACGTTTAATTCTAAATTCGACACTTCAGGTGTGTTTCTCTGCTACATTACCTGCCACTATTCCTGAGGAGAGCGTGGCGATGACGGGACTCTGCCTGGAGCTCATTCGACTCAGGGGTTTGAAGAGAAGTCCGTCTCGGGCCATGGCGAACAGGACACGCGGCATCGGGAACATCGAACCCAACAAACTGGCACAAAACACATATATTATTTAACAATACAACAATACTACATTGAAAAATTAATTTTCACAATTATCCCCTTATCCCAAATGTAGTCGATCAGTAATATATAGCTAAATCATTTAAATCTGTTTGTAAATATTCTCATCAAACCGTAGATACGTGTTTACAGTGGTGCAGTTTGCTGTTACTCAGTCCCCTAAAACATTTTGTATCAAAAAGCTAAAAGTGATTAAGGTGATAATAATGATAATATACACGTAGTGAAAAGTCAAAAGATGTTGTTTTTTTGTTTACGTTTCATTATAGTTTGCCCATTATTATCCAGATCAACCTTTTCCAGTTAGAGCTAGATTTTTTCCCAATAAAATATCATCACAAACATTTCTCAGTCCACTCTAGCTATCTGTATTTAGATTTTCTAATTCTAGATGACTTAACTCGAGCTCATTTCTTGAAATTGAAATAGCTCCACTCTGAAGATGAATGTGTAAATACAGACTCTACGTAAAAGAAATTATTTGTTACATAGCGTATACATTGCATACGTTTGCTACTTAGTGTAATTGTGGAAATTTTTTGCTGAAATTACCTTTGAATTAGTTAGATTAGTTAGATAAAGTTCGGTCCCAATAGTTATTTGGTTTTTAATTCAGGTTCCCTGCAGTATACGCATTTAGGCTTTTTACAAACGGTTTAATAACAGGAGTTGAATTGTCTTGTTTTAGAACGTTAAAAGCGTTAAACAGTGAATTCAGGCAGCGAACCACTATATTATAGCATTTTGTTTAATTTCTGCAGGAAATCATATGCAGTCAGATTATGATCTGGTCATTACATCGGCAAATGTTTGTGTGATCTGATTATTTTCAGACTGTATTCATGTGGGTTATACTGTATATAGTACTTTGCTACTGTTATTAAGATATATTGTTACAATTCACTTTCCTTATATGGAGAAACTTCCTGTTCTTGTTGCCATGGTAGTTAATTGGTTTCGCCTCTTGGTTGTTATATCTTGTTATCTCTGGTTTGTCTGTTTGTCTGTTCCTGTGTTTTCTCTCAGTATCATGTGTGTAAAAGCTGCAATTCTGAATTTTGGTTGCCCAGCATTGATCCCTGAGGTTCTCCTTAATTTCTACATCATCAGGAAAAAAGGTACTAAACTGCACCATTCCTTATTGGTGGAGAGGTACACCTTTTGTACCTTTAGTACCTTTTAATCAGAAAGAGAAAGATGCGTGTGTCCCTTTAGACCTTTACCTGAAAAGGTACTATATCCACAAGGAAATGTACAGTTTAGTACCCTTGTTTGTTTTTTTTTCTAAGAGTACAAGAACTCAGTTCAGGATATTTCTGATTACATAAGGCAGAATGTTTTGAGCGATTCCTGTTTTAGAAAAATAAATTCTAGGAAGCGCAGCATTAATCATTAAGACTAGTAAATGTTCAACTCTTGGCCTTTCATTTTTTTCATGTTCCTCGACTTCCTGTGTTTTTTTTTTTTTATGAGATTTTGCATTATCCAAGACTTTATGGTGTTCAACCTTATCATCAAACACATCAGACCCCATCTGTCTGCATGAGTAGTTCATTTTGTCATTTGAGAAGATGATAATGAGGTGAATTATGTTACGTTGTTATGTCTTAAGTTACGTTTGGAGTCAAAATGACCCATTTAAAATCTGTGTATTTTATTCAGATGGTGTTTACACACACACACACACACACACACACCTGCCACAAGCATGGGAAGGACCTTTGCTCCTCAATTTCTTTGAATATTGTGATGAATAGAAGGTAGATCAGAGATTTTAAGTACTTGTAATGTTATAAAATTAAAAAAGAGATGATCTGGGATCTAGTAGTAAACAGAACGAGAGGCTGTCCTACCTTGTAGAGAGTGCGCACAGAGACCCAACGGCCACAGCGTACTTCGCTGGCTCCCAGCCCACGTATGTGAAGGCCACAGGGAGAGGGCTCTGGATGCTCAGCTGGTAGTAAGGCATCATGAGCGTGAGAGCAGCCGAAACGCCAAAGTAAGCCAAAAAACAGATCAGGAGCGACGCCACGATACCTACAGGGATCGACTTCTGAGGGTTACGGACCTCCTCACCTTGAAAGGAAGAAAAAAAGATTCAGAGTAAGTAATGGCAAGGCTTTAGTCTTAGAGGAAATGTTGAAAAATAAAATAAAAATAAATATATTAGGAAATAAAATGGTGTCTAATTCTCTACATCTCTCACTTCGCAAGTTTCAGTGCGAATGACAAAAAATATCATCATAAAATAAAAGAATCTGTTAGCCCAAGGTGTACTGATTTGCAGAAATATGAATGTCATAGAATTGACCTTAATCTGAATATTGTCTCTTATTTTTAAAACAGTCCTCAGTCTGTAGAAATGAAGCTTATTCAATTGAAAACAAAGGTAAATATAGCCACAAGCACTCTTTGCAAATAGCACCTTCAGTGCTTGGACCCCTAGTTGGATCCTCTAGGACTATTAAAAAATATTCCTTTGATTTTTTTTTATTCAAAAAAATCTTTTGGATTGTGAGAAATGTGGTCGAAACATGCTTTTGCAAACAATTTTGCTTCTTAAGCCAAAGTTAATATCAAATTTCGTTATTTTAAAACACTAAAGAATGGCTTTTATGATACTTTGGCTCAATTTTTTTTATTCTTAACCCACATTTTCTCCCAATTTACTCTTAGCCAGTAAGAGAAAAAGAAGATTGCGTGATTCTGACTGGGTTTATTGTTATCTACATTAGCACAAGGTTAGTGATGTGAGCTGCAACTTTTTTTGGACTAAACTGAAAATTCGCTTCTAGCAAAAAGAGCTCATCCTAATGACTGATTAAGTCTTGTAAAAGATAAAAAAAACAACCAAAACTGAAAGATGTTTAATAAGATGATGCACCTGTAGTGGCGATACAATCGAATCCAACAAAAGCGTAGAAGCAGGTCGCAGCTCCGGCCAACGTTCCTTCAAATCCAAAAGGGAAAAATCCTCCAGTCCCGTATTTCGACATATCAACAGTGCTGTTTGGGTTGCTGTTTATGGTGAGATAAAAACATAAAAAAGATCAGAACATCAGTGCTGAGTTGGATTTTCTGGGTTTAAAACTCTTCTGGGAAAACATCATGGAAACTATTACACTTTTCTGTTGGTTCTTGGTGGCTGTGTAATGGTTCAAAAAGGAATGCAATGGTTAATAATGGTATTTTGTGTTTTATATACAGTAGTTCCTAGTAGTTTAACAGGAAACCTGTTTGACACAAGACACACATAAAGCTGGAAAATAATCTATTAATTCAATTAACAACACACTGAATACACAGTTACAAAAGTTTACATCCCCCCATGGTTTCTGGAAAAAGAAAAAATGGACCTCTATTTTATAATTTATCTACAAAAATATATAAATCCAAGAAAAAGAAAGTTCATATGAAATGTTGGTGCATCCTATAACCCCTGGGGGTCTACAGGGGTCAAATATCACAACTGAAAGGATGCAAAAGCTATTAAAAGAAATGAAAGATATTAGATTCAATTATAAAGGAAAATAGTGGGCATGCAAGATATTAAATAATATTTTTTATCACATTCACAAAAGAGAGACTCACTTCATACTTGAATGTAAAATATCTGGCCATTTTTGTTACTCATGACAATAAAGGAACATTTGTGAAACCAAAGGCACAAAATGTATCGATAAGAAATTACATTTCTTTGCTTTCTTCATTTTGTCCCAAGGGGGATGCTAACTTTTGCACTGAACTGTACTCTGAATATGTTGCTGAATCAAGAACGAATTGACTCCTGAAACCAACCACTAAAACTAGTTTTTATTAAAAGCATTGCAGTTCTCTGAGGCAATAAAGGGACTTACGTAGATGTCGTGGTATTGAAGATTTCCTCCTCAGTTAGCTTCCAGTTTTTAAGGTCACCTTTAATAAATCCAGAAATGATGACGAACAGCAGCACGAGCACGTTTACGGCGGTGAAGATCTTGTTGACCATCGCGGACTCCTTCACTCCGAAAGCAAGGATACCTGAGAAAGGTTTAGGCTCAAGATTTAGAAATAAGAACAACTCGAATCCAAAAAAACGCATATACTATTACTACTACTCATATTACTAATAACGATAATTATAATGAAAAAAAATACAATTATATTTATAATTTATTACATTTAAATTCAATTTTAAATTAGAAATATATTTATAATTTTGGTGTTAAAATGGAAAATGGGCAACTTACAGTTTATCTGAACAATTTACAGTCTAAAAAAAGTTTTCCATGTATTTATACGATTTTTTTTATTTATTTGCTTTTGAATATAAACCATTCTAAAATACAAATAATATTTCCAGAGAAATAAATTAACTGTAATATTTTCTTAAAATAATGGTCCATATTCATTGAGTGGCATCTGATTTTTAAATCCTGTCTGATTTTATGCTTTAATTTTTACTTTTTTGATTAAAAAAAATCTTCAGTGAAAAACCTATTTATGTTTGTTTTTTTGTTTGTTTGTTTGTCTGCTATCTGTTTGGTTTGTTGGTTTGTTTGTTTGTTTGTTTTGGATCTTTAGTTCTAAGGGTACACAAACTTTTGGACTTGACTCTAACATCTGATTTATGGTGTAACTTACCTGC
The DNA here is from genome assembly GCA_022758105.1 of Pangasianodon gigas. NCBI lineage: Eukaryota > Metazoa > Chordata > Actinopteri > Siluriformes > Pangasiidae > Pangasianodon > Pangasianodon gigas. The sequence goes on from CM040480.1 coordinate 1,017,982, forward strand.
CAGAAGCATAATAAGAGCAGCTGCAAAGAAGTCTGGGTAAGGAGCGAGTCCAGGTAAGTCCATGGCTACGTTATTCCTCAAATAAGTATCGATGACGTTCCCAATGAGGTCATCAAACGTTCCGCTCCAGGCCCGGGCGACGCTGGACGTACCTGTGTAAATACAGCATTTACATTAGTTATTTACATCCGTTAATGATTTGTGCTGTCGAGGTTCTCAGGGTACTGTTTTTCTAGGACTCTATATTCTGAGTGTCCTAAGTTCTCAGGGTACAGTGTTCTCATGGATTTATATTCCCAGCGCCATACTTCTCCAGCCCAAGACCCAAAGTTCCCAGTGCTCTCAGTTCCCTGAGCTCTATTTACCCAAGTGCACATATTTTTAGGGTTCCACGTTCCCAGGTTCCTATTTTTTACCACCCTGTATTCCCAGAGTTATACATTCTCACATACCTATATTTTCCCATCCAAGGGACTTACGTTCCCAATGATCTCTCTTAGGTGGCCTGTATTTTTCCATATATTTTCAACCTTCCATGTTCCCAGAGAATTTTTGTTATATCCAAATACCAAACTGAAACCTTGGTTTCAGTTTGTTATTTGGATATCGTCCCTGTGTCCTATATTTTCATGGCCCTATATTCTCATTTCCTTGTATTTCCAGGATCCAGAATTTTATATTTTCATGGTCCCATGTTCCCAGTGAAATATTTTTCTATGGTCCTATTTTCCCAAAGGGCTATTTATCTGGGGTCTTATGATCCCTGTGCCATATATTTTCAAGGCCCTATGTTCCCACACTCCTATACTGCCATAGCCCTATTTTCCCCAGGGTACTATATTCCCAGGGCTACATTTTCCCTTTGACTATTTTCTTAGGGTTCCACATTCCCAAGGTAATATTTTCCCAGTGTCCATTGTCTCTAGATCCTGTATTCCAAATGCATATGTAAAAATTCAATGATTCAAAATTCATAGCCAAGGTTCAATGGCTATGTTCCCAGAGTAGTAGTATATGTACCTTGACAGTAAATTAAAATTTATATTTATATATTGATATTATTATTATTTTTATGATCAACATTTTTGGCTTAATCTGAACCCAAAGCATTATGAGTTCTGTTTTCTTGCCTATGATGTAGGAGAGCAGCAGGTTCCATCCTGTAATGAAGGCCCACACTTCACCCACAGTCACGTAGCTGTACAGATACGCAGAACCTGTTTTGGGCACACGGGCACCGAACTCGGCGTAACACAGCCCAGCGAACACGGACGCCACGGCGGCAATGAAGAAGGAGATGATGATGCTGGGGCCGGATACGGTGCGCGCCACCTCGCCCGAGAGCACGTAGACGCCGGCGCCCAACGTGCTGCCTACGCCTAGTGCCACCAGGTCCAGAGTGGTCAAACAGCGGCAGAAATCAGAGCTCTCGCCATCCGGCTCCAACGGCTTCACACGGGACAGACTCTTCAGGAAATAGAGCAGCTTAGAGCAAGGCATCCTGGGATGAAGAATAAATTCATCTGTCATTCAATCAATAAATTATTCATTCAGAAACGATCAGTCATAAAAAAAACATTGAGATGAGTGGAAATATAAGGTAAGGAATTGAGTGACAGCATGATGTGATGAAGCAGAGTCACTGTTACCTCCCTTAAGTTGATTATTTTCCTATAACAGCATGTCCAAAGTGTTTTATTAAAGCCCTGTGTGTGTCTATTAAAGCCCTCAATGTCACTCACGTTTGGAAATTTTGCAATTTTTCCCATTTTGAAGACCCCATAAGAAAAAAACTGGCCTTCTGTGGGCACTTCTGAGCATTTAGACAGAGAGAAAACATGTTTCTCCTGATTTCTGCCAAGTGGCTGGGAATAATATTTCTGGAGATATTAGATCCTAAAGATCCAGGTTTTCCAGATAAGATGTAATTTTGTAATGTGTGCCATTGTAATGCAGTGTGTATGAAAAAATGTGATGATGTTAGAATTCAGACTTGCAGCAGCAGCCCTATCTGAATTGACACGGAATATCTTTTTCTGTACTTCTTCTTCCCTTTAAAAGATAATAGTTTTATAAACTGTAAATCTTATATCACATATAATCTGATGTCAGAGATGACCGTGGCTTCCTTCGCCTGTCCTCCACCCAAACAGAAATCAAGATTACAATCAGGAGGAAGATTCACTTATGAGGAATTTGACTTTGCAGATGATTACATTGATATAGAGCCAGTAATAAAACTGATAAATGAATAGTGCGTGTATTAAAGATTAGAATACCTTCAATAAAATTCCAGATTGATTTACATGATTAAACCTTAAAAACAGCAATAAATCTGTCCAGATAATGTCCCAGACTCCCATATCTAATATCTCCAACACTCCAATATCTCGCTTCATGTGAAATAATAAATGTAATAAATGTGATACAGCCATAATTAACTCTCGTGTGCATGAATCTTCTGCTTTTACTTGGAAACAATTTATCAAATTTTTCATACTTTTAAAATTTTGTTTAAAAAATCTGTCTCATTTTGATTGTAATATTTAGCTCAGGTTCATTTCTTTTATCATTAAAAAAAATGAAATATACGCTGCATAGATAAACTTCACAGATAATCTACATCTCACACAAGTCTGAGCTGAATAATATATCAGAATTTTCTCATTTCCTTCTCATGTGCCGTTTTATTCTAAGAAGTTTTCAGGAGAAATCATTCCGAAGTCATTAATAACACACTGACGGAAATTTATATATTTTTCTAGAGATAAAGAAATGTTCATATTAAGTACATAATTGTTCCCGTAGCCTTATAATCATTTTTCTAATGTTGTCTTTTTGTCAGAGTTAACTCTCAAATCAAGTCCAAATCCCAGAATTCAATTTGACTGAATTCACACACATTAGAAAGTAAATTACAGAACTGTGTGCTGATGCGTTCATTTAAATCCAGTTTGTACATTTCTAATAAAAAGCAGTCCATTAAAATAGTGAAGCTGTAACTGTAAGTTCTCTTACCTGAGGGCTCAGAGTGCAGTGTGGGCAGCGTATGAAGGTGTGGCAGTGTGTGTGCGTGCGTGTGTGTGTGTGTGTGAGCTGATTCGACCACAGTCCATTTTTCATGGCCCCTCCTGTCTTAGCTCACGTGTTTCAAACATTCATGTGCAGTTTTTGACAGATTCTGTTACATTTAGGAGGAATGTGCGATTTCAGTGAACCTGGACAAGTTCCTCTGCTTCACACACGCACACACACACACACATATACACACACACACACACAGTCACACGGAGCTGTGAGGAATGGAAATAACATCTTGAGCAGGTCAAATACCCCACTGTTAACAATAATAATAATAATAATAATAATAATAATAATAATAATAAAGTATTATTATTATTATTATTATTATTATTATTGTAAGAATTATTATTATTACAACAATAAGAAGAAGAAGAAAAAGAAGAAGAAGAAGAATTATTATTATCATTAATATTATTATTATTGTTATCATTGTTGTTGTTGTCAATGTTGTTAGTATATGTGTAGTTCCTTAAGGGGTCTACTTAAGCGTTTCCCCACTAAAAGATAAAAGTAATAAAATAAGGTGATATTTTTTAAAGTTTATCTGAACTAAATCAACTCATATCATTTTCTTAAAAGAAAAAGAAAAAATCACACATTGTGAATTCACATCAACACAAAAAAGGCTCCCAGGACTGTTGAGATGTTGTGAGTTCAAATCCCAGGAATCCTGAGTCCTTGTGCATTGTTTTGTGTTCTAATCTTGGGACTGTTGGACACGTATAAGGTTGTGAGTTCAAGTCCCAGGACTGTTGTGTTCTTGTACATGTGTCTGTGTTCTAATCCCTGGACAACTGGACTCATGTTCCAGGTTGTGAATTCCAGTACTGAGTTTGTTGTACTCACGCCAGTTTGTGTTCAAACCTCTATATTGTGCCCTTTAAGTAAGATTATGATTTTGAATCCTCAGAATGTTGGACCTTGCATCAGGTTGTCAGTTAAAATCCCTGGACATTGATGTAAGCTTGTGAGTGCAGTCTGTTCAGGAACTGTTGGATTCTTGAACAACGTACGACTGATAATCCCTCAAGTATGGCTGCGGGTTCAAATCTCAGGACTATAAATCAAGTCTAGCTCATTGTTAAGCTGTTTCCTTAATAATAAAATACTCGTGCAGATTAAATACGACTAGCAGGACGACTTGAAATAGAAATTTGCCCATGAAGATCCTAAGGGCTCCTCAGTGAATGTTAGTGCTAAAATAATTCTGCCATGCCGTCAGATCCGAGGGTTTAGACGCAGAATATGTTGAACTCAGAGATCTCGTCTGAATGTGTGTGTGTGTGTGTGTGTGTGTGTGCGCGTGTGTGTTTGTGTGCGTGTTTGTGATCATGTTACAATAGGAACGCCAAAGGTGAAATGGTCTCTAGTGAGAGAGATATTAAGATACCTAATATCCGATCATTACTGATAAGAGTTATGAACTTTTACAGCCATGTGAAAAAGCAGATGAAGGACTTCATGACTGTGCAAATAAATTCAACACATACGTTTAACACGTCATAAGTTTACTTTTTCTATAGACTAAATATTTAAATCATGTTGTTTTTAATACAATTTTTAATAGGATCACGAGTGAATTCAGCTGCTGCTTATCAATTATCAGTGAGTGATAAGGAGCAGACTACGATCTCACGCTGACTCTCAGTCTCTTATCACACTGCCGTCTTCTTCATATCTGCAACGTGCTTACAGGAGATGAACAAACTCACCACCATTTCCTAGACAGTTTTGTGAACTGTGGCAAAATTGGTAACAGGGAGTTTTTGCAGGATTGCGATTAAGGTACACCACAGCACTGTTTCACTGAATTCTGGATTGTGATTGGTCGGAAGGTGTTGATTAATTTTCTAGAACAGCAACTCTGACAGTAGCGCAGGTGTATGTTAATGTTGTTTCTATGGTAACAGTTCGTTCACAGGGACATGTACACCGGATGCTCCACATAAACAGATTTACAAAATCGTTGATACGTTGAGGAGACGTTTACGTAACCTTAATGGAAGGAGTCTCCAGTGTCAGCGCTTTGTAGTTTTCCGACATCTTCAGGACAGAGGAGTTTACACTTCTTTGCCGTTTCTCGGTAACATGACAAGCTGAGTTTTGTTTTTTTGTCTTATTAACTTCAAGAGAGAGAAAAAAGAGAGGATGGTGAGAGAACAACTGTTTATAGCTGCTATATAACATAAGTCAGAACAGGAATTAACTTGTTCTGTGGACATTAAAGATGTATAATGAGTAAAAGAATTGTAATCCGTGGCAAATTGCTGTGGTGTAAGAGGAATAAAACATGCTGTTATTGGAAAATTATCAAGTTCGGAATGAGAACAGTAACTCCGCTTCATCACAATACACCGTCACTATTTTACTGCAACACACACCCACACACACACACACACACACACACACACACAGTGTTACAACAATTTAAGAATGAACGTATGAATGAATGAAGTTCTGTGGTAGCCATTGTTATTTATTTCTCTATATGTATTTTCATTCATTCATAACCAAACTAGTCAATAACTCATTAACTGTCATTAAAACATATTTAAGGTAAAAACCAGCATTTCCTGTCTCGTAGTGTGGGTTTTACTGGACGTAGAACTGATAAGCAGTAGGAGATCTGTGTGTAATAATCCTAATCAGATATCTGATTAGATGTACACAGGGTGAGCGAGATTTCGCTGATGTGACAAACTGACAGTCGCCAGGCAGCCGACTTTACTTCATTAAACATTAATTATTAATCTGTTCACGTTGCAATAAGGAAACTGGATCACAAGATCGTTATCACGACCGAAAAAAAACTGCTTTAAAAATTAATTTCTTTATTGTGTGCTGTAAATGAGCAACATGTCTGAATTAAAAGCACCATAACATTTATGACTTTATAGTCTCAATATGAGAGAGAATGCCCCGAGAACATCGTCCAGTCCGCCATCTTTATTATCTCCTCACAGCAGCAGTGCTTTAATACAAGCATCAATCAGTGCTGTAGTACATTCCTTCCAGTAGAACTATTTCCTATTTCCTCATTATTGACTGATAAGTAAGGAATAAAACACTCCATATCGTTCTGCTCTAGTAACATCCTGAGTGACGGATGGTGTGATGAAGCGGAGTTACTGTTGTTACTGTTACAATTTTTTATTTATTAAATAACAAGATGTCATTTGGAACGTCGCCAAAGTTATTTCCTGTTCTCACTTATGTTATAGCAGCTATAAACCGTCGTTCCCTCATTCTTCCTTCTCTGTCTTGATCTTAATAAGACAAAAAAAAAACTCAGCTTGTCGTGTTTACCGAGAACCCTCAAAGAAGCATAAACTCCTCTGTCCTGAAGATGTCGGAAAACTTAAAGTTACAGCTTTACCTCTGACTGTTACAAAGCGCTGACACTGGAGACTCCTTCCACAAATGTTAAATAAACATCTGCTTCATATTAACGATTACAGATGTTTTTTAATCTGTTTACATGGAACATCCGTCGTACAAATCCCTGTGAATGAACTGTTACTATAGAAACAATAATGAATTAGAACACGCACATTAATATAAACCTTAATCAACACCCTCTGACCAATCAGAATCCAGAATTAATTAGCCCCATGGTGTATATACTGATAAATCCTGATACACTGTATGTACAGTACATGTGAGATGACAGAAAGTGATATTTGTTGCATGAGAAAAAAGCTGGAGCTCTAAAAAATGCTGACGACCGATTAAAGGTCGAACTGTTCACTGCCTGAAGGAATTCACACTCAGCCCCTTTTAATGAAAGTTCATGACCTCTTTACTCATCAGACCAATGAACCTGTGAGTTCACGCTGATGAGCAGTTTCTCCTACAAGCAGTTCTGGTTGATCATTACATTACAGGCTCGCTCTGTTCGTGGTTCACGTCGGTAGTTGATTTTAGAATATTTGCATTTATTTATTGTATATTTAGCCTTTAAAGAAGCACAGTGGTTAGGGGTGGAACTGTGCAATAAAATTCACTTCATGTGACTAAAGTGTAGCTTTTGTGAGAATTATTGAATAAATAAATAAATAAAATTAATATTTATAAAAACATATTTATGTTTTTCTTTGAAATACATATCGACTGTTCGATTGTTCAGGAACTTGAATTTCAAATGCCGCCTGATGATGTCACAAGGGGCTTTGCAGCTGACCAATCAGCAGCGTTGCAGAGCAGGTGTTCAATTATCGTTGGATGTTTGTGCGAATTTGTGCTGTACAAAAAATATTTTGTGCTGTTTGTCTTACATGGACATAAAACATTAAAATAATTTTAAAAACCAATTTATTACATAAATATGTTATATTTATGATAATTTATGTGGAACAGTGATTGCATTGTTTCGAGATAGTAAGCTAATAAAATATATAATTTACATAAAAATACAATTTCGCGTAACACAATGTTTCTAATGTTAGCACAGAACAGCTTAGTTACAGCTTGTACTCGGGCATTATTTACATTTACTGGCTAGCTAGGAAACCTTCGTTGTTATAAACTAGCATATCTTAGCATTTTATTTTACAGTTTTCTTTGTACAAATACTACACCACATTTTATTTATTACGAGTCACTCTGAGGCAATAATTAACCGGAAGTCCATAAAGAGCGGCGATAATCGCTCTGTAAATAGCTCATGTGCGATGTATTCACTCTCTTTAGTTATTAATAGTTGTTAATGACTAATCAGATGATTAATAACCATACACACACTTTGTGCTTCGTTGTTTAAGCAGCTCTGCTGTTATGTCTAGGGGAGTGTTTAAGACTAATAGATTATTCATTCTAGGAATGTAAAGAGCTGTAAAATATATAGAGCTGATAAGCAGTGAGGAGGTAAAGGGCAGGCGGAAATAGCAAACCAGACAAAAAGCTACATACCAGATACTTTTACACTTTTATTATGTAATGAATAAAGCTGTGAACACTCTGCGGGTGATTATTTTCCTGTAACAGCACATCCCCAAGTGTTTTATTCCTCTTACACCACAGCAGCTGTGAATGAGCTGTTACTATAGAAACGAGGATATTAATATAAATCTGCCAGAGCTGCTGTTATAGGAAATTCATCAACACCTTCTGACCAATCAGAATCCAGAATTCAGCAGCGCTGTGGTGTAATTAGTTCTCTCTACAAGAAGTGTCCAATTTCTTCGGTTTAAGCTGGTTCTGGTTCCGGTTCTGCAGAAGCAAATATGTAAAGTGAAGGATTTTAGGTGAATGATGATTTTGGAAATATCTTTCATCCAAAAATGGACAGGATTCGATAATAAAAATAACTGGAGCCCAGAAAAAAGAGTGTCTGTCACTTCATTCTATCTCAACAGCTTTCAGTACTTTAAGTTTCACACCAGAGCAGAGAAGCTGAAGTTTGATACTGAACTTTTGCTTTACACACTCACTTTCCTCTTCACGCAATGCTTACTAGCATGCTAACTAGCTAGTTTGCTAATCAGCTAGCGGAGTAAAGTAGCAACATTTAAATTACCACCATGTGCAAATGGAGAAGTTAGATTAATAAAACCTTTTTAAATTTAAACACAGCAAATGAAATGTTATCATTTTGATATAGTTTGTATTTTATTGCTCGTGTTTATGCTTCACAATATCCGAGAACATCTCACTCCTCAGAATCGTTTTTTAAACGTACCATTGCCTCATATGTAATGTTTTATGTGTACCGCTGTGGTAGACAAAGATGTTTTTATATTTTTGAGTCCAGTCCATTACATTTGGGTAAAAATAATAATGAATTAAAAGCTCTGATGATCATAAATGTGTAAACGTGGTGAAATGAAATGCTGTAGAACAATAAAGCACAGTGTTTGTGCAGGTCAGTCAGTGGGATTTACACAATTTACTTTAAACGAGTTTATAAATGCATCATTTATAAATTTAGAATATATAATTACTTGTTGCTAAATATTTATTTATTTTATTTAAAAAAAATTACAGTTGAATAAATGTATTATGTCTAAATGTCGCCACCTTGTGGTCGATTGAGGAAGTAACGAAGTACGTCATTGGAAGATTTTCAGGTCATTATTTTCAGAATATATCATTTAAACATGATATTATTTTATCGTATGACAATGCCGTAATAATTCTATACATAAAAATGTTCGAATATTTAGTTTTAGTTTTACACAAATCTTTATCTCAAATTAGTGATTTATCCGTGAAATACGCTAACATTTTTACATTAAATCCTAATTTACTTTAACAAAATGCTAAAATATGGATGTTAATAAATTCTACAAAGTACTATTTCACCATAATATTTAGTCTAAATAGCATTTTATTGTGCTGTAATGTATTTTAACGTATGTTAATACTTTCTAGCTAACATAAACTATTAGCAAGCTAACTAGCAGCAAAGTATTTATGTCACCATGACAACAAGCCAACGAGTGGCTGAGTTCCAAATCGCGTGCTGCCTTACTAAGTAGCACAGGCAAATAAAAGGCTTCTACTCTTCTTTTATACTCAGTAGTGTAGAATGCGGTTTGGGACGCGACCCGTCACGAGCGCCTAAATTGGGGCGAATGGCGGCGGTTTTGCAGGCGCGCGCGCAATCATCTGATTCAACATGGCGGCCTGTGCTGTTCAGTTGGTGAGCTTGAGTCAGCGTTTGCCTCTTTAAAATGTGATTTTTAACTCAAAAACTCAAAACTTGTCGCATTTAATGATCAACTTTAGGCTTTAGACACAAAATACGCTCAGTGTATTGTGTTTTTGACTGCTTTATGTCTCACCAGACCTCAAAATATGCAAAAAAGTCAGAGTCAATCTAATTAGGCGTTAATTGATTTTGTTTCTTTTGACAGATTGACAAACGGCCCAGGAAATTAGTAGAGAAAAAAGAGACCCAAGTGGTGCTTGTGAGGAAAGAGCTATATGCAAAGCATCCATTACAAAACCGGTTTGTTGAAATAGACCTAAAAAAGTGACATTTTCACACCAATAATTTCTCACCAATCCTGAGATTTTTGGAGTATTTCATGTGTATGTGTATATATAATGTTTGATATGAAGTCTGTGATCTTGAAATGTATGTTTTTGTGTTTATTTTTCATCAAGGTGGGCCTTATGGTTCTACAAGAATGATAAGAGCAAAATGTGGCAAGATAATCTGAGACTCATCACCAAGTTTGATACTGTTGAGGATTTTTGGGGGTAAGTTTGAAGCCAGCTCCAGGCTTGAGGTTGTATCTCAAATCCACTTTTTTTTATAAGAAGTGCTGATATTCTGAGGTTTGTACTGTTTCCGGGATGGACGTGGAGGTGAGCTTGATGAAGCAGAATTCCCGGGAACCAGACTGGAAGAAGGACTCCATTTGAAGTTGGGATTCAAGGACACAGTGAGCCCTTAATGTCGAACCGGCTAAGGATCGGTGTGAAGCAGTCGCTCATTTGCAGAGGAAGTGTTTTATGTAGAAACAAATCTTCCAAAGGCTCTTACAAGTCCTCTCAATCTGTGGTGAAATTACATCTGAACTGAATATCCATCAGCACATGGTTATTTGTTTCCAAACCAAAGGGTTTGGTTCCAGTTTATAAGCCACAATCTGTCCGTTTCTTTATTTCCTGTGTGAGTTATTTTGAGATGTGGATCAGTGACTGCTGAAAGCTTTGTGGATGGATGACTGATCTGATCTCCTGCTGGGTTTACACACTTGCACACTCGAACACAATAAAGATGTCCATGTCTCCTAGTGAAGGAGATGTGGCCTCCAACATCTAAAAATAGCTCTTTAAAAAAACTATAGTAGTAGTGATGGAGTTGGATCCAATTGATCAAACAATTTTATGCTTTATCACTTTAATCAACAGGTCTTGTGATAAACAACAAAAATGCATTTTGTAGATGTGTATTTTTATTTGTTCAAGACTTCTGTAGCCTTTTAGCGTAGCACATTTATAAGCAAGCTCTCTGTCTAGCCAAACCTCGCAGTGGTTTAAGGGCTCGGCTCTCGAGTTTGTTTTACGGTGGATTTTGAGTAGAACCCTGAGGTTTGTTATTCACCCAACTGCTCAGACTCTGTGAGCGAGTTTATCGATGATTGACTCGGCACCTAGCAATGGATCTTGGATCTGGCTGATTCACTGGTAATTTTTTTGGTCTTGTAGTTGAACATGGCAGACAGTGATGACATTTGGTTCACAGAGTGAGTGGATTGTGTAATTTATGGATTCATTATTGGCTCAGGGCCCAAAGCACAGACCGATAACAGTAACACTAACACCAGTTTTGATTCAGATGGAACTGATTAATTAAAAAGAATCGGTTCAGAACAGTGTCTCGTTCATGAGTCAGATGTCACTAATAAATGACTACTGGCATTGAGACAGCTCCTTCGAGTTGTGAGACGGATCATATCGCGTTGTTGGCTGCTTTAAATGTAGTTTTCATACATCAGATCGTTCATCACGTGTCGATCACACACGCTCAACTTACACATTCAACAAGAGCGAGTCCCTTCATGCGGAGGTGGCGTAGCACCATAAGGCAGGAGTGAATTGGCACATTAACACCAGCAGTCTGGCGCCAGCGCGGGTGTGTAGAGCACTTGTTCCTGGCATTAAACACAGTGTCAGGTTTTAGTTTACACTGTGTGGAGGAGGTAAAGAGAAAACCTTAAGGTTTTTAATTCGCAGTGTGAAGTCGGTTCTCAGCTTTTTTTTTTTTTTCCCCTCCTTCTTCCTTTCCTGCAGGTTGTACCATAACATTCAGATGGCGAGCAAACTCTCGTCAGGATGCGACTATTCAGTGTTCAAGGTGAATGACGTTTAGCGAGACGGCTCAAACCTTCATAACATAGATCTAAAAATCATGCTAAATTTTATATCATTATTTGAATGGACTTTAGCTTTTCCTGCTTTTTAGATTTGTACTGAAACAGCTTCAGATGGTATGAGGGTTTGCTATGCAGTATGCTGTGATGTTTTGACTCTGCGTTATGAACGATCGTGCATTATAAAGTGTGTGTGTTTACGGTGCAGGACGGAATCGAGCCCATGTGGGAGGACAGGAGCAATAAATGTGGCGGCCGTTGGCTCATTACTCTCTCCAAACAGCAGAGACACTCAGAGCTCGACCGCTTTTGGCTGGAGACGGTCTGAGACACACAATAAATACACACACTCACATTTCTTTACAAATTGAATTTGGGTTGTAATTGTTTCATTCTGTTGTGTTTAAATATTAATTCATAACTGTAATTTATACTTCTGCACACACAAACCAGCATTAGCAGTAGCACAACCTTGTGTGTTCGTGTCACAAAACCAGGGAGAAAATCACAAGCAAGAAACACAATTTTAACAAACCTTACGATTATTATTTATTCTCCCAGTGTTCATCTTCGTTATAGTCAGGTTTATTGCGTGAGCCACATAACAATCCGTCTTTGACTCATCTTTACAGGAATAATTCTAATAATTAATCTGACGGTCATTTTTGAGGGCACATACTTTTTAATGTTTATATTTAAGCAAAGGATTTTTAACATTTTTAATACAAATTTTAAAAAATATAAATGACCTTTAAGTCATTTATTTAGAGCCCTTCTTTAAACGGATTTTGATAGATGTTAAGTGACTAAAAGTAGAACATGGAACCTAAACAAATGTTGTAATGGTTGGTTATTTATTTATTTATTTATTTATTTATTTATTTATATTTGCCATCAAATTCAGACAGCATTTGAGCCGTTCTAACTGCTCTGAAGAAACAAATACAATTAAATAAAAACAGCAAATGGATTTGTGGGGGAAATGTATGATTTATTTATTTATTTTTTTTAAATAAAAAAAAAAACAAAACATAATTGTCCAAGTTAGTTGAGCGCCTCATAATGAACATTCTGTCTAAATTTTTATTTTTAATTTTTTTAATTAATTAATTTATTTTTTTTGGTGGTGGTGGGGGTATTAGCATGCACAAACTGAACTGTCTTTGTGTGAAAGTATAAGATAAATGATGCACGTTGACTGCAAGTACATAAAAAAAAAAAAAATTCCCACAGATTTAGGTTTAACCTTTCACCCAACAGCTTGACTCCAGTTTTGGCTCTTTTATGGTGACGTTTCAGTTTAAACTGTTCCTCCTGCAGCTGTTGTGCCTCATCGGTGAGGGTTTCGGTCCCTACAATAGAGACGTCTGCGGTGCCGTCATTAATGTTCGCGCCAAAGGAGACAAAATTGCCATCTGGACGACGAACACGGAGAACGCTGAGGCTGTAACGTACATCGGGTGAGTTGGCGTCAGATTTAGTGACGTCTCATTAATGCTGCTTTTTTTAATAGAATATACATTACGAATTTTTACTTATGCTAATACACACTTTTTCTGGATTTGTGAGATTAGGATTCGAGTTTCAGCCAGATGTGTGCTGTTCACCGTTTATTCTGCTGTAAATAATGATCACGGAAAACAGATTTGCGCTTAGCAACCTTAATGAAGCTAATTACCCATCACAGCGGAGAGTGTAGGACACTTTATGCACTCCAGCGCTGCTTGGATATGTGATATGGCCTTGGACTTCTTCATGCGACATTAAAGCTGCATTGTGTAGCATTAAAAACCCCTCAGATACCTACTAATGGAAACCTTTTCAGCCACAGGACTTAAAAAAATTGGGTTCAAAAAGTTAATCGTGCCATAAGATGAATAAAATAAATAAAATTAATGATGTATTTGTGAGGCCAAAGGTATGCACTGACCAAAGTACCATGGAATCCAATTCGGAGTGACAAATGGACTGTGAAATTCTTGTAGCATAAAAATGAAAATCTGCCGAAGGCTTTGAGTGATTCTTTTAAAGTATTTTTCACCCATTCTCGTTTCCATAGTAACTGCTTATTACAGGGACTTATATGGAAGGAGTCTCCAGTGTCAGTGCTTTGTAAGAATCAGAGGTAAAGCTGTGACTTAAGTTTTCCGACAGCTTCAGAACAGAGGAGTTTACGCTTTGTGGTTTCTTGGTAACATGACAAGCTGCGTTTTTTTTTTTTGTTTGGTTTTTTTTTTTTTTTTTGGTCTGTCTGTCTTGTCTTGAAGCTGATGAGGGAATGACTCCAAGATGGCCGCCCTAACATTTTAAACAATATGCTAGATTCCCTAATAAAATGACTGAACCCTTTAGTATTGTAGTGCAAATACTGAAATCATGATACAAGCTTTGGGTGATCACTGGTTTTCCTGGTTTTTTTTGTGTGTGTGTGTTTGGGGTCTTTTTGTTTTGTTTTTAAGCCGGAAGTATAAAGAGAGTCTTGGCCTTCCAGCGAAGCTTGTGATTGGATATCAGGCCCACGCTGACACGGCCACCAAGAGCAACTCCATCACCAAGAACAAGTTTGTCGTCTGAACAGAAGCATCGCTGTGTCTAGTTCTCACTTGTTTTCTTTTGGATTCACTTATTGGGGGAAAACATTATTTGGTCTGTGAAGTTTGTATTTAAGTTATGCTTGATTTTTTTGTCATATTTCCATTTGTTTGTCATTTCCATTCTTTTTCGTTCCCGCAATAAAATTTGCCCATGTTTGGTCTTGATGCACTCGTGGTCATCCTTTCACAAAGATTGACATGAGTGGGATTCTTAAATCTGCTGAAAAAGCCCTGAAAATCTTTTGGTGTTATTGGAGGTAACTGAATTTTTAAGCAATTTAAAAAAATAATAATAATTAATTTCTTAATTACTTAAATATTTAGTAGTCAACTATTAAAGAGATTATAATATTCATCATGAAAGAATGGTCATTAGCAGTTGTACTGCAGTATTACAAAGAGTAAAATCTGGCACCCTAGAGTGTTTTTTTTGGAGGTCTCCTTAGAAGTTCTGTGTAGAACCCCTTTAGGAAGCTAGGAACCCTAAAAGAACCCGAAAGGAGCCCAGGAGAACCGGGTGGCCTTCCTAATTTACATATCATACATATTCATAGCATCATCCTTTCAGCATTTCTTCATAAGGACACGGGTTCTTAGTAGTTCCTTTGACCTGGAAGTTGTGTTATGTTTTAAACGCACACATTAAGCTGCATTTAAAGGCCTTGGAAGCCTCTACTCTTCCTCTGATAAAGAGGTGTGTGAGGAGCACGGTGAGGTGAAACAGGAGTGAGCAGAGGAAATAACCTGACCACCTCGGGCTAATGTTTCACTAACACATGAACAGAGAGCGCTGCACTCATCCGGCCTGCTCACAATTAATTCAACAGCTCCATAGAAATTTCTGTTCAAGCTGAGACGAGCAAAGGGAGAAACATGCAATCATGATGAATAAATGATTTTTTTTTTTAATTACATTGATTCTTTTTTCTAATGAGTTTCCAGAATTGATTTGTTCGCCTTTCGTCTGTTCACATTTGATGGATGTTGGAACAGGTAAGCCTCGGGATTCATTTTTTTTATCTCTTGTTTTTCATTGTATTCGTTTTTTTGCTTGTAGCTAGTGTGGATTGTTTACAATTTCCTGTTTATTTTAAAAATTTCCTTGCACTTGATTGATTAGAACTAACAAGGACTGCAATTACTAACATTTACTCCACACACTTGGAATACTTTTTGTGAAAAGTGCTGCACTTTTTTTTTTTTTTTAAAAGCTTTTGTTTGGTATGCTGTCTGAAAAATAAATATTTTTAAATAAACTGTTGAGCATAAATGCGAAATTTTAAGCGTATTTCTGCTATGAGAGTTTCAGGACGTGGTGTATTGTCACTTTTTTTCTTTTAAATGTAATTCCTTCTTTATGTTGGATTTTTACAATAAACAGATTAGTACTATTGAATAATTACAAATTTGGATTAGGATTAGATGTTTTTTAATACACGTAGATTGAGAAATTAAATGTGTGCCAGCTGTAATTATAGATTAGATTACATCGTAATAAAATTACTGTTTGTAAAACACAATATTCGTGTTCAGTAGTTCAAAGCTTATTTTACTTTACTTGAAAATTTAGACCTACAGGCCTCATTTAGGAATTTTAAACATTGTTTAAATGTTTTGTTTATTGGTTTTTGCTTTATTTATTTGTTTGTCTAGTATTGATATCAGTAGTGAACTGAAATATAAGGACAATACTGCATTTATTTAAGCATCATTTTTAATTCCCGTGCTAACAGTATTAAATATCCACCCCGTTCAGAAGCAGGTAAACTTTTCCCTGCTGTATAATCAGCTCTCCATCTTTTTCCAGGGAATTGACCGGGGCTTTGCAGTGGAATAGCTCGGCCCTGCTGCTGCATATTTCCAGGGTTAATTAGCGTGATGCTGGACCGTTACTGCGCCGCAGGTAGAGAGGAAGGAAGGCTGCTTTGACCCACGCTGTCGCGCTCGGCACCCGCAGTCAGGAGGTCAGTGATGCAGAACAAACCACTTTTTACCACAGACTTTCTCCCTTTTAACTCAGTCAGCTTGCTTTCTGGGTTTTGTTGAAAAATGGCTGATTTTAAAGTCACTCTGTGTTTGTGTGGTCGACATGACGGCTCATTTTACAGTGTTACACAGAAATAATTTAAAACCCGTTTGCAGTTTTCATTCATATGCACTGCAAGAGCATCACAAAAATCCTAACTGCTGATTATTTCCGTTGATGTTTTAATTAGTTACTTTTAATTACTAATAAGATTTGTGTTCCTTTATTAGTTATTGTTATTTTAAACATCAAACTCAATATCTCATGTTTCTGTCGGTTGTGTCCTGAGTTCTCTTCCCTGCTTCCCGTCTTTCATGGGTACAGGCTTGCCTTGGATTGTAGACCTGTTGCAGAGTATAATTCTCACTATTGATCGTAATATTTTAATAGACACGCTTGTAAACAGGGTTGATTTAAACAGAACAAATAGTTCTTACTTGTTTCTCACTTGACAGACTATTACCAGTTTGTTTGCATTAATTTAGATTTTTCAAAGATTAAAAAAGTACAGTATGTTGTCCCACAAGGTTCTGTTTTAGGCCCCCTGTTGTTCTTGCTTTATATATATATTTTGCTTATATGCTGATAATTAGGGATGTGTAGTCATTTTTTTTGATACTTGTTAATGCTGGTACTGATAACGAAACGATTAACCAACTGAGTGTTCATCAATCAGGGGTATCACAGAACAATATACCTCTGGTTATGCTGGTTGCTGTTGTATGCTGTTAGTGATGAACGTTATGACGTTTAAACAGTACGGTGGTCGTGTCTCGGTGCTCAGTGCTCGCTGAACTGAAGTGCTCTCTCTCATATAACAGTTTCTCTCACTTCACAGCTCCACGCTCGTGAACACCTTTACGTACACATAATTCACAGCACCTTGCGCTACAATGATTTTTTATTACCACTGCTCTGCATGCTCAGGTCGCAGTCTCTATTAAACACACTTCTTACACATTGTGAAGATATTTTATAAGGTCACGTGTATTGTAGAAAGATGCTGTAGTTTCTCTTCATAATATTTTCACAGAGCACAGAATTGCAGTCTGCTTTGCTTTCATCGTTAATCGTGAAATGTGTCCATGTCGTGTTGTCTGTTCATTAGCGTGACAGTGTAGGGTTACGTCACATATCATCACCTGGTATCCGAGCATTTTTATGAGTAAATCAGCACGATATTCAGCAGCACATCTACGTAAAATGTAGCTTAAATTCATCGAAATTTTGCTTTGAATAAATCCCTAATTCAACCTAGATTTTAGCCCATAGTTCTTGGGTCTTTTATTATAAAAACCATTCCATGATTTCTGGTCATTGTCATTAACTTTATCCTGGTTTATTGAAGTGTCTTTTTTTTTTTTTTTTGCTCTGTAATCTTTGAGCATTTGAACCCAAAATGAGAAGTGCAGTGTAAATGACCATGACAGGTTTCATCCTGGGTCAAAATGTTGGGAAAAGGGAAATTAAGGGCTTGTATTATTGAGGTACTAGAGTTCCGCATCTTAAAACTGAGGTTTCTAATCACAAAGGATGTGTTACAGCCAAAGGTATATGCACTGAAGATCAAACTTTTAATTTTAACTTCTATGTTTTTCTTTTTTTTTTTTTTTTTGCAGGAATACACAGTTTCAGCTTAAACCTTGCTGTTGTCAGATTCTTGCATCTTATAACTTCATGGAACATTCTGCCTTAACAGCATTCCACAGACCACAAACTGCATCGGAGATGAAGATGAGACTGACGGAGGATAGGACGAAGAGATCCATCGCTCCTCAGATAGACCCCTGGTGAAAGAACAATAAACCTGAACACAGACTTTCAAGAGTTTAGGGTTCAGACTGTTTCTCTTTATTGTTTCTGCCAAGCATTTGCATTTAGTTCCTTTGCTGTAGCATGTTATTGTTTTTTTTGTTCCCAAAACGATTACAAGCTCTTCTATCTTGTACCTTAATGGACCGTGTTTCTAGGTTCTACTCCGATTTCCTGACTTCATACTGAGAAAAAAAAAACCCTTCTATTTATTTCTCAGATAGTTTTTATTCAAAGCTTGGCTCCCTGGAAGTCCTGGGATTTGAACTCACAACCTTTTGGTTAAACACTGCTGATCTACCCCTGTCTATGGCCAAAAAACATTCAAAACACTGAGACTATGAGGGTTTATTTAGAGTTCTATGTGCACTACTTGGTGCTGTTGGCTTTGAACTGTGGAGTTTTTTCATACGGCCCTCGTCAGAGAGCTCAGAAGACGGGGGACATACTGCTGGGGGGCTTGTTCCCTATACACTTCGGAGTCGCTTCCAACGACCAGGACTTGGCTGCTAAACCAGAATCAACCGAGTGCGTGAGGTACGGAGGGAAAAAACTGAAAATGTACAGGACAGCGCTGACAGCGCTTGTTGTTACAACAACAAACCTGTGTTGTAATATAGTAATATATAGTATAGGAATATATAATATATATAATCAATGATGTCTAAATTTAAAAGAAAGGAAAAAAGCTTCATGTCTATGACTTAAACAGATCAAAACTGGATTTTTGTCTTGTAAATAATACAGGTTTCTGCTGATAGATCAGCTTCATAAACATTTCTTTCCTCTGTGCCGTGCGATTTCTCAGGTATAATTTCCGTGGATTTCGTTGGCTCCAGGCCATGATTTTTGCCATCGAGGAGATCAACAACAGTTCTACTCTTTTACCCAACATCACTTTGGGATACCGTATATTCGACACCTGTAACACCGTCTCCAAAGCCCTGGAGGCCTCTCTGAGCTTCGTGGCTCAGAATAAGATCGACTCGCTGAACTTGGATGGGTTTTGTAACTGCACCGGGAACATCCCTTCAACCATCGCCGTGGTCGGGGCTTGCGGATCGGCCGTTTCGACAGCTGTGGCTGACCTCGTCGGTCTCTTCTACATCCCACAGGTGAGCAGGGACTTTTCTGTAAAGAGTTTTTTTTAAATTAAGGATAAAAGGTGTTACATTCTTTGAGCTTTTTGTTTTGCTCTATCAGATCAGCTATGCTTCTTCGAGTCGCCTTCTGAGCAACAAGAACCAGTACAAGTCCTTCATGAGGACAATTCCGACTGATGAGCACCAGGCCATCGCGATGGCGGCCATCATCGATCACTTCCAGTGGAACTGGGTCATCGCGATCGCCTCGGATGATGAATACGGTCGTCCTGGGATAGAGAAATTCGAGAATGAGATGTTCGAGAGAGACATCTGCATCGACCTCAATGTGCTGATCTCTCAGTATCTGGAAGAAGCCGAGATTATCCGCATTGCCGACCAAATCCAGAACTCCACCGCTAAAGTCATCGTCGTTTTTGCTAGCGGGCCTGACGTTGAGCCGCTGGTTAAGGAAATGGTGAGGCGTAACATAACGGATCGCGTGTGGTTAGCGAGTGAAGCGTGGGCTCTGTCGAGCCTCGTGGCCAAACCTGAGTACCTGGATGTTATGGGCGGGGCGATCGGCTTCGCGCTGCAAGCAGGACAGATCCCTGGATTCAAGGAATTCCTGCAGCAGGTCCATCCGAAAAAATCCCTGCATAACGAGTTTGTGCGAGAGTTTTGGGAAGAGACGTTCAACTGTTACCTGGTGGACAGTGTGAGGAAGGAGGACAGCGAGAACAGCAGCGCGGGCTTTAGGCCGCTTTGCACAGGCGAGGAGGACATCACGAGCGTCGAGACACCTTACCTGGACTACACTCACCTGAGAATCTCCTATAATGTCTACGTGGCGGTTTACGCCATAGCCGAGGCGCTGCAGGACATTCTCACCTGTACGCCCGGGAGAGGACTCTTCGCTAACGGATCTTGTGCAGATATTCGAAAAGTGGAGGCGTGGCAGGTAAATGAGCAGGAAGTACTGTTCTCTGCTGTGTTTTCTGGGCTGTAAGATTTTATTTTTGTCTTTTAACAGGTGCAATTTTGCATCAAAGTGTCATTTATGTGATCGTTTTTGGATTAGGTTAATCTGCTTGATTTTATAATCCACAAATACAAACAGTAAAGCCAAGCGATGCATCAAGTTCAATAATCATCACGCTTGTAAACAAATAAACTTTTTTTTTTCCTGTCTAGTTTTACAACTTGTACAGTGAAGTGATCTATAAATACTGAGTTGTTCTGCAAATACAGACAAGTTTAGGCGTCCTGCTGTCGGGAAATACAGAAAAGCATGTTTAAAAAACATAAACAAACAGAAAGAAGCCAGAAATTCCCACAGTAATGGTGGCATGAAGGGAAATATTGTCCTCATTTGTCAAGATGGACATTCAGAAAATTTTATTTATTTATTCATTTTTTTACTGAGATTCTTAATAAGTACTTGATAGGAATAAATGAAAATGTAAGGTGTAAAAAGTGTGTTTGTCCCCAAAAAAAACCCCAAACATATACGATATAGTACCAAAGTACAATTATAGTTATTTCCCACTTCTGAATGGAGCTTTAGCTGTGCTGAACTTTAACAATGATCTGTGATAAACGAGTATATTTTTTTATTTTCAGGTCTTAAAGCAGTTGAGGCATCTGAAGTTCCAGAACAGCATGGGCGAGAGAGTGCGCTTTGACGAGAGCAGTGAAATTTCTGCCAACTACACCATCATGAACTGGCACCGTTCACCCGCGGATGGCTCGGTGGTGTTCAGGGAGGTCGGGTACTACAGCGTCAATGGCAAAAAGGGCGCCAAACTCTCCATAGACAAAACGAAAATACTGTGGAATGGCTTTATGACCGAGGTGAGTCATTTTGCTGAAGCAGTGTGGCTCTCAAAGTACCTCCTTTCAATGATCTTTTAAGCCAAGTGCCCTTTAGAGGACTAGAAAATTTCTAGAAATATTTTTAGAAAACATAACAGTATGATTTGATGTTATAAAAGAGTATTCAATGCAATGATTAGCCATATATAAATATATACACTCACTGTCTAATTAATAGGAACACCTGTACACCTGCTCATTTATGCGGTTACCTAATCAGCCAATCATATGGCAGCAGCACAATGCATAAAATCCTGCACATACAGGTCAAGAGCTTCAGTTAATGTTCACATCAAACATCAGAATAAAGAAAAAGTGTGATCTCTGGGACTTTAACCGTGGCATGGATGTTTGGTAATCTTCAACTGTCCAGTTTTGATGACTCTGTGCCCATGATAGCCTCAGGTTCCTGTTCTTGGCTGAGAGAAGTGGAACCTGATGTGGTCTTCTGCTGTTGTAGCTCATCCACCTAAAGGTTTGATGTTTTGCGCATGATGACATGCTTTTCTGTTCACCACGGTTGTAAAGAGTGATCAAAAAAAAAAAAAAAAGCAATCTGGCCATTTTCCTCTGACCTCTCTCATCAACAAGGTGTTTCCACCCACAGAACTGTCGCTCACACAATGTTTTTTGTTTTCCGCACCATTCTGTATAAACTCTAGAGACTGTTGTGTGTGAAAATTCCAGGAGATCAGCAGTTTCTGAAAAACTCAAACCAGCCCTTCTGGTACCAACATCCATGCCACGGTTAATCTGCAGGATTATATGCATTGTGCTGCTGCTACATGAATTGCATATTTATATTACCCGAATTGATATAAATATGTAACATGATAAGAAAATATGTAACAAATAGAAAACATTACTTTGGAATTGTTTACATGTAAAGACACTCGATCGTTTTTTTTTTTTTTTTTTTTTTTTTTTTTTTTTTTTTTTTTTGTTAGGATTGATTTTTATTATATTTATATTTGTGTGAAAGCTGAGGTTTTGTGTGAGTCATATTTTAGCAATGTATTTTTCTTCTGTATTTTTAAGTGCTACAGTTTTAAAAAATCATTTTAAAGCATAGTAGTTTTTAAAGAAAAAATATCAGATATAGAAAAAGTGAAAAAGTGGTATTGTGTCATCTCTAATAGTTACACTAATTATAATAATTATAATAATTATACTTTCCTGGGTAAAAACTAACCCAGCCGAAATTGGGCTTAGTTAAACATTACCTGAGCACTGGATCCAGCTTTGTATTTACTGTAGGGTAGAATGTAACTGACATTGAGACGTGCTGCGACGAAACCAAGAGAGACGAGTTGATAACCAACAAGTCCAATCCTTCTTGTTATTAATTTGTATGCCACAAATGCACTTAAAATATGTTTCAAACAGGAAGGATGCTATTGAAGTAAGACAGACATTTTCAGACGTTTGACCTGGCTGTGGTCATGTGAACATGCCCATGTAAATACGTTCTGTTTACTCTGTACGTCTGTCAGCAGTTTAGTTCAGCCCGGATCTTGTAATCCCATTACCACCCTTTTAACAAATTTACTTTTTTTCCTTTTTGTTTTCCCTCAAGTCACATCACTAGACTTACAGGCAATCATCCAGGAATTCACCTACAGTGGGACGAAGTCGTATCTTTTTCACATAAATCACTTAAACTTAAGGTTTTAAGTATTCATTTATCCATAATGAAGTAAGACATTGATTACTTATTAATTAATGATAATGAATAATCGTTGTATAAAAGTTTTGTAGATGCATTTTATGTCATGTATAAATATTTCACCATCAGGTTAAAAATGTATCATTTATTCCTCATTTTATTTTAAATCTTTTAACTTAACAGACTTCTTGGACCAGCTTCACACAGTTCCCCGCTTCCTCAGCTCACCAACGTGATCATTTTGGAAAAAAAAATTGCATTACATTAAAAAAAAAATGTTGTATTACTGAAAAAATAAACACTGTCCAATATCTCTGCATGAATCATCTCAGAATATAAATGTTTGCATGTTTTTATGTATTCATCTTTGCTCATTTTCCAATACTTCTTCATTCATTAGCAAAGCTTTAGAAGCAATCTTTCATAGTTAAGCTATTAGTAAAAATACTTTATTACTGAAGCTTAAATAAAGTGTGATCGGATAATTATTTGTGGAGCTCAGTAACTGGTCACATGAGTAAATTCTTCCTCGTCGTCTTTACCCAGGTGCCGTTTTCGAACTGCAGTGAGGAGTGTGAGCCCGGCACCAGGAAGGGCATCATCGAGGGGAAACCCACCTGCTGCTTCGAGTGTACCGAGTGCTCTGATGGAGAATACAGCGAGTATAAAGGTGCCTGATTTATATTATTCACTCTAACTACAGCTTTTTATTATTAACCCTGACAGGTATACAGATAAATACTTATAAACACTCCTATGTAATTATTATAACAATTTAAAACAAATGACATACAGCTTATTATAAACTTACTATACATAATATCTATTTATATAATATATACTAATATAAAATATTTATATAGAAATAAAACTAAATCTTTGTTTTATAATGGTTAAAATGATTAAATAATTTTAAAATAAATTACATATAATAGGTATAATATACACTCACTGTCCACTTTAATAGGAACACCTGTACAACTGCTCATTTATGAAGTTATCTAATCAGCCAATCATGTGGCAGCAGAACAATGCATCTAATCCTGCAGATGCAGGTCAAGAGCTTCAGTTAATGTTCACATCAAACATCAGAATGAAGAAAAAGTGTGATCTCTGGGACTTTAACCGTGGCATGGATGTTGGTGCTAGATGGTTCGGTTTGAGTATTTCAGAAACTGCTGATCTCCTGGAATTTTCATACACAGCAGTCTCTAGAGTTTATACAGAATGGTGCGAAAAACAAAAAAACATTGTGTGAGCGACAGTTCTGTGGGGGGAAATGCCGTGTTGATGAGAGAGATCAGAGGAAAATGGCCAGATTGGTTTGAGATGCCAGACGGGATATAGTAACTCAAATAATCACTCTTTACAACCATAGACTCACGGAAAGTGGACATTTGAAAACTGGGGAAAAAATCATCTGGTCTTTTTCCAGTCTTCAACTGTCCAGTTTCAGTGACTCAGTGCCCATGATAGCCTCAGATTCCTGTTCTTGGCTGACAGGAGTGGAACCTGATGTGGTCTTCTGCTGTTGTAGCTCATCCACCTCAAGGTTTGATGTGTTGTGCGTTCTGAGATACTTTTCTGCTCACCACGGTTGTAAACAGTGATTATTTGAGTTATTATAGACTTCCTGTCAGCTCAGACCAGTCTGGTCATTCTCCTCTGATCTCTCTCATCAAGAAGGTGTTTCAGCCTGCAGACCCTTCGCTCACAGGATGTTTTTTGTTTTTCGCACCATTCTGTATAAACTCTAGAGACTGTTGTGTGTGAAAATTCCAGGAGATCAGCAGTTTCTGAAAAACTCAAACCAGCCCTTCTGGTACCAACATCCATGCCACAGTTAAAGTCCCAGAGATCACACTTTTTCTTCATTCTGCTGTTTGATGTGAACATTAACTGAAGCTCTTGACCTGCATCTGCAGGATTTTATACATTGTTCTGCTGCCACATGATTGGCTGATTAGATAACTGCATAAAAGTACAGTGTTCCTATTAAAGTGGATGGTGAGTGTATATAACATATTTAATTATATATGTTTTACTACATTTACTATTTATTAATAATTGTAAATAAATTAAATCTAAAAATACTTAATTGTTTTTAAAAATAGTATTTTAATAATATTTTCCAGTGTCTTTAATATTCATTAATAATGCTATAATTGCATTTTACAATAATTTTATTGAAAAACCTAATAATAATTGATTATTATACAGATACGTACTTATTTTAATAAATAATGTTAAGTGATATGAATAATGATAGTTATTTTGTTGTTTTTTGTGGTTTGTTTTTATTATTATTTGATCTCATTTTATCTCCTGTACAGATGCCAGTGTTTGTACCAAATGTCCCAACAATTCTTGGTCCAACGGAAACCACACTTCCTGTTTCTTAAAGGAGATTGAGTTTCTGGCGTGGTCGGAGCCGTTTGGGATCGCTCTGGCCCTACTCGCCGTGCTCGGCGTTCTCCTGACGTCCTTCGTGATGGGCGTGTTCGTGCGATTTCGGAACACGCCTATAGTCAAGGCTTCAAACAGAGAGCTGTCCTACTTGCTCTTGTTCTCGTTAATCTGCTGTTTCTCCAGTTCGCTCGTGTTCATCGGCGAGCCTCAGGACTGGACGTGTCGTCTGCGTCAGCCTGCGTTCGGCATCAGCTTCGTCTTGTGCATCTCCTGCATCCTGGTGAAGACCAACCGGGTTCTTCTGGTGTTCGAAGCCAAGATTCCCACCAGCCTCCATCGTAAGTGGTGGGGTCTGAACCTGCAGTTCCTGTTGGTCTTCCTCTTCACCTTCGTGCAGGTGATGATCTGTGTGGTGTGGCTGTACAATGCTCCGCCGGCGAGCTACAGAAACTACGACATCGATGAGATCATCTTCATAACCTGCAACGAAGGCTCCATGATGGCTCTGGGCTTCCTGATCGGCTACACCTGCCTCCTAGCAGCCGTCTGCTTCTTCTTCGCCTTCAAGTCTCGGAAGCTGCCAGAGAACTTCACGGAGGCCAAGTTCATCACCTTTAGCATGCTCATCTTCTTCATCGTCTGGATCTCCTTCGTTCCCGCCTACTTCAGCACCTACGGGAAGTTCGTCTCGGCTGTGGAGGTCATCGCCATCCTGGCGTCCAGCTTCAGCCTGCTCGCGTGCATCTTCTTCAATAAGGTCTACATCATCCTGTTCAAGCCTTCCAGGAACACCATCGAGGAAGTTCGCTCCAGCACGGCGGCACACGCCTTCAAAGCGGCCGCCAAAGCCACACTGAGGCAAAGCTCCGCCTTCAGGAAGAGGTCCAGCAGTGTGGGCGGGTCCTCCGCCTCCTCGCCGTCCTCGTCGATCTGCCTGAAGGCCAACGAGAACGAAGCAGCCACGCCCACCGGCCAGAGGCGGAGCCAGAGGCCCAGGGTGAGCTTCGAGAGCGGGACAATGAGTCTGTCGCTCACTTTTGAGGAGGCGAGAAAAAACTAAACGCAACTGCGGAAATCACGAAACATCAATTCATGAAGAAATATTTACGCTCAGTAGCTGTTTTATCAAATCTGTCCACCCTGTGGATCGCTTAGTAAGTGTACAGTTACCAGCTGCAGTGCCTCTTATTGCACTGTATAAAGTATTGGCACCCCCTATACCCACTGAACAGATATTTGGGTGGTGGTTTGTTCCCACTTGTTGATCTGTTCCTTAACAGCGACAGTCGAGAATTTCTGATTAACATGAAGCTTATAAATGCGAACCTGGAATGAACCTGGAATCATTCGCTTAAATAATACAATTAATAATTAAAGTCCAATGGAGGCAAATGCTTATAATTTTGTCTCGTATCTGCATTTAATATTGTTAACTGTATTAACTGTTGTTTCCAGATCAAGCAAACGATGTGCTTAAATGTGTGTGTAACAATTTCTATAAATCCTGTATTTATAAATCATTATATTTCACTGTTTCTTGTTTATAATTTGGTAATAATTTCTTTAGAAATTGGCTTATAAATATGTCATTATTATTCAAGTCCAGTCATTGTTCCAGTTTAAGTAAATATCATACAATTCAATTCAAATAAAAATATGCAACATAACTGGTAAAATATGAATCACATCACGTCCAAACAACTTTAAATCATAGCAAACTGAATTAAGTGGAACTTTTATACGTCAGAATGTTTATCTTTTATCAAGATACGCATCCAGAGCACTGGCTTTATGATAAAAAAAAAAGTACTTATGTTACATTGTTAGTAAGTTATACATAATCATGCATGCAGTTATAATGCTTTATGAATGCAGGATTTATAGAATGTGTTAATGTTTCTTTGTCAGAAATGATTTTTTGTCATTGTCAAGCAGAATTTCAGTGAAAAGTGTATTAAAATGTTGAGATGTTGTGACACATGGACGATATAAACTCTCCTTGACTTCATGAGCAGCTGTGTGATGAAATTCATCGAATCACAGGAGTTCCATCCATCCATCCATTTTCTGTACCGTTTATCCTACACGGGGTCACGGGGAGCCTGGAGTCTATGGTGGGGGACACCCTGGACGAGGTGCTAACCCATCCCTGGGCTAAATCACACACACACTCGCACACACACTACGGACAATTTGGACATGCCAATCAGCCTACAACGCACGTCTTTGGACTAGGGGAGGAAACCGGAGTACCCGGAGGAAACCCCTGAATCAGGGGAGAGCATGCGAACTCCACGCACACAGGGCGGACGCAGGATTCGAACCCGGAGGTGTGAGGCAACGTGCTGACCACTAATCCACCGTGCTCCCCCCCAACCCCAGGAATTCTCATCTCATTCTCAATATGTCAATATGTCTCTTGGGTGTGGCTTTACTTTGATCTTTATTTGTGTGTTCATGCCTGAGGCCAAACCTGGAAGATAAATATTGATAAACATAATGCCATTTCTGGTATTGTGAATATTGTGTGTTCTGTTCATCACTGTAAATGCAGGTGTGATTAAGCTGGAGCTAATGATGATAATGCCTGAGGTGTTTGTTTATTATGATCATAATTTTTGCATAAACATAGTTGTTTTTTTTTTTCTTTCCTATTGGAGTGTCATTTCCGGATGCAAATGTCCTCTCTAAAACGTTCTTCATATCTAATCTTGCAGCCAGTTTCTACAAAAATCTATATCCATTTAAAACAGTATTGAGTTACTTGCTCTTTCTGATTAAAAACTGGTTAATGAGGCTCTCAAACGGTCGCGCGCGCGTCTGGCTCTCAAGTTCTTGTTTACGTCAGCGTTATTTTCGTGCACGCGACGTGGCTCTGGTGTCCCATTGGCTCACTCACTGATTCAGTATTTCAGGGACTCTCGTGATCCCGCCCACCTGTGTGTGACAGACAGGCGCTTTGTCCAATAGACACAAACTGCTTTCGAGTATCAGCCAATCCTGGCTCAGGCGGCGGGACTTATCGGCATACAAGGAAGAGGAATATATCATCATGTATTGGGGCTCCGTTACAGTGACCTGATAATCAACAGCTCCAGGTAACATTTTGGGAAATTAGGAAACATTAACGAAAATTCTTTTGAGAAAAGTGTTTTGATTTGACTTGTGTGTGCTTAATTAGCTAGTTAGCTCATTAACTGGCCGGTTCGGGTAGCTAGCTAGCGTGTTAGCGAGTTGTTGTTTTTTTTTTAAACGCAGTTTCCTAGCTAGTTTGCTGATCTGTTTAATTAGTGTACGTGCACAACTATTTGTATTTAATTTATTTATTTTTAATTTATTAGATAATTACCGTGAGTTCAATATTTGACTTAATATTTGACTTAATCTTGAGTTGTTGTGATTAACTGGTTACTTGGGTTAGTTATAAAAGCATAAACAGTTCATTATTATTATTATTATTATTATTATTATTATTAATAATAATAATAATAATAATTTAAAATGCAGTAAAAAAAAGAAATAGAAATAAACTCATACAATGTAGCCAAAAAGAAAATAGCTAAATAGTAAATAAATTAATAATGTTTGTTATTTTTAATATTCTGTGATCATTTTCATTTCTAGGAGAAAATATGCCAAGGTTTATTCATAAAAAAAAAAATCTTGATCCTATCACACACACAAAAATCCAAAATATGGTTATAAGGAAAAATTAGTTGAAATACTGGTTATACCCTAACTAACATGGTATAATATACAATTCATTTTTTTCTAAGGGTGTGCAAACTTTTGCACTCAGTTGTACATACTGTATGCGCTTTGTGTATTGTACTTAACAGAAATAACTGAGAGCTTTATAAATGTTGTAATAAGTTGTAATAATGAGTAGTAGAACGTTATAGATTAACCTGGAGCGCAGAGGAAGTTCCTGCTCTGTGTTTCTGTTCAGGAAGTGTGTTCTGGAAAAATGTGTGTGAAAGACACACTCGGTTGAATTACATCAACACGAAAGCTGAGGCGGTCCGAGAGATACGATAACGACAGCCAGGGGCTCGGAGCAGGAAATAAAGCTCTGTTGTTCACAGAAGGATATTGTTCAATAGAGCTGTGGAATGTCACATTTCTTGCTGGACCTCTTGGCATGAAGAAAGGGATTAACTTGACCCCTGTGTTTTTGGATTTGTCCTTCTCTTTTTCAGCAGGCTGGATCTTCTTGAATGACGTTGATTTGATATAAAAGTAAAAACAATTTTACTTTTTACCTCCAGACGTCTGGCTCTGTCAGACGTTAAAAACGTTTCCTGTGTTTTGTGGAGGAAAGAAAACGAGGCAGATGTTCCTCCACAGGGCTTGTTTACGTGTTCAGCGTGTCCTCTCTCACGCTCGCTCCCTCTGAGACGCCGCCATGGTCGCGTGTCCCGCCGTGTCCAGGCTCACATGGAGGGCCAAGTATCTGCTCCTGCTGGTGCTCTGCGCGTGCGTGATAGTGTGGATCACGTCCCTCTCCGACAGCCACTTGAAGACGGCCGAGCAGGTGCCGACCTCAGGCGAGGCGCAGATTCAGAAGGTGAGGAAGGAGGCGCATATCGAGATGGAGATGGATATGGAGCACCAGGACGAGGTGGATGAGGAGCGAAAGCCGAAAGACCTCTGCCCAGAAAAATCACCGCTGCTCCGTGAGTTTTATTGTGAAACAACATTATTGGCCTTTTTTTTTTTCTTTATTTTAATTCAGGTCGTTCTCAGGTACCTTAAAATTACAGTTCAGTTAAACATTATTTTTAAAAAAATTATTTAAGGAATTATTTAAAAAAAAAATCTTTAAGAAATTAGAATTTTAGGAAAAAAATCTAAGTTTATAGGCAAAAATAAAACTCTATCTGTCTATCTATCTGTATAGTTTTTAAAAATATACTTTTTTGGTCAAAAAAATATGGAAAAAAACCTTTTTATTTACAAAATAAAATAGAAAAATACATATAAATGAGATGAATCACAATTCTAAAAATGAATTTGTAGCGCAATAAGAAAGAAATGCAGGTCACGTGATTATCAGATCAGAAGAAATCGCACGTTGCATAATTGCAAAATCGTTTATATTCCCAAGAGGAGTTTATTACGGTACTAAAACACTGCAGTATTTTTCCGTCTCCGTGCTGAATCTCGCATCTCCTCCTGAGGGAGTGAAAGTGTTTAGACATCACACTCGAGTGTGTGTGTGTGGAGCTCCTGAGGGTTTAACTTGTACACACTCACTCACTGTGTGTTTACGTCCTGGCCGTGTGTGTATCTGTGTGTGTGTGTGTGTGTGTGTGTGTGTGTGTTCTGATTGGCTGCTGAGGTGTTTGCATGTTTGACTTTGCAAACTGGATTTGTTTCCTGCTATTTGATCTTTCCTGTTAGATGGATGATAGAGAGATAGAGATGTGGGTAGAGAGAGAGAAAGAGAGACAAAGACAACTAGAGAGAGAGACAGATAGCCAGTGGTAGGGGGATGGATAGCAAGATGGACAGACAGAGATAGAGAGAGAGGGATAGATGGATGAACAGAGAGAGGAGAGAGAGATGGATGGATAAAGAGATAAGGAGACAGGGATGGAAGGAAGTTGTACAGATAGAGGGTGAGAGTTACAGATAGAGAGACTGAGGGAAAGAGATGGATAAAAAGATGGACAGACAGAGAGAGATATGGATGGATAGAGAGACAAGGAGTCAGAGATGGAAGGAAGTTGGACAAATAGAGATAGATTGAGGGAG
Source organism: Pangasianodon gigas (assembly GCA_022758105.1). Taxonomy (NCBI): domain Eukaryota; kingdom Metazoa; phylum Chordata; class Actinopteri; order Siluriformes; family Pangasiidae; genus Pangasianodon; species Pangasianodon gigas. Next base: position 1,049,109 of record CM040480.1, read on the forward strand.
ATGGCTGGATAGAAAGATGGACAGATGGGAAGAGAGTGATAGAGAGGGTTGGATAGACAGACAGTACTGTGCATGAATAAACAGAACCATATTGTATAAGCACTAAAGGAATGTTAAAAGAGAAGAGAGTAAAAAGAGAAGAGAAGAAAAAGGAAATGAAGAAGCATTGTAATAAAAAGTGTGTGTGTGTGTGTGTGTGTCTGTGTCTGTGTGTATGCATGTGTGTGTGTGTCGTCGCAGGTGGAGCTGTGGGTTTGGCGTTCGAGCCGTCTCTGACTCTCGGCCAGGTGGAGGAGGAGAACAGAGGCGTGGCGGAGGGACAGTACAAACCGGACGAGTGTAAAGCGAGGCAGAGCGTCGCCGTTCTCATCCCTCACCGAAACCGAGAGAAACACCTGCTGTACCTGCTGCACCACCTCCACCCGTTCCTGCAGCGGCAGCAGCTCCACTACGCCATCTACATCATCCACCAGGTCACCACACACACACACACACACACACACACACACACACACACACACACTAGATGGATCCTGGCGATCTGCTTTCTAAATTTACATAATTAACAATAAAAATAGTGCATGTTACAATAACAATAGCAAAAAAAAAATCTAAGTGATGTTACGCTTAAACACTTTTCCCCTTTTTTTATTTATTTATTTTTTAAATATTTTATAACTTTTTGCATTTATAGACATCTACAGTTCTGATTTTTTTTCATTAAAAAAAAAACAAAACATGGGGGGCACAAACTTTTGCAGTCAACAGAATATTATTGGAATTTTTTGTAAGGATAATATTAGACATCGTTTGCTGATGCTGACTGAAACTCTTGTGTACCTGTGTGTGTGTGTGTGTGTGTGTGTGTGTGTGTGTGTGTGTGTTTCCCGCTTACAGGCTGGTGACGCTAGGTTTAACAGGGCAAAGTTGTTGAACGTCGGTTATCTGGAGGCTCTGAAAGACTTCAGCTGGGATTGTTTCATCTTCCACGATGTAGATCTCGTCCCGGAAAACGATAACAACTTATACACGTGTGAACAACAACCGAAACACTTAGTGGTGGGCCGAAACTCCACCGGGTACAAGTACGTCACAAACACATCCTGTATACAGATTTGCATGTAAATTTATCTCTTAGTTTCGTTTCTAATTTCTATTTTTAACCCTTTCATGCACAGTGTAGCACTTACAGAGAGTCAATTCAAGGCTGTTTTTAGGACAATATAAGATCCAGATCACTTAAGACTATTACTGTGACTTTAAGTAAATTATTATCCTGATTTTTTTTTAATTGAAGAGATTTTTTTTTAACGTCTGAAATCAGCTGCATTTTATATCAGGCACGAGACAGAATTTCATTGTCTCGAATATCACGATATACAATACTGATGAGACAGATTTGCTCATATTATGTATCGTGATATATTCATCATGAGCTCTACCTCTTTTTACTCGCTTGGCAGCAGCAGCAGAGGCAGTAACATACAGAACACGAAGTCTGCGAGTGGGAACCTAACTGCCTCGAAGCATGCTTACTTAATAGTCTGAAACGTTAAGCTAATCAGGAGGAAGTGTTATGGAACGTGTCAAACACAAGGCCTGCAGCCTCGAATCATTTGGCTCATGTGAATTTGGAACAAATACTACTGAAACAGCGAGTAGTACGCTACTTCTGAACATTTTGACACTATCCAGAAGTCACAGCAGATCCGTAGCGTAGCCATCTGAAGAGCAGTCACCATAAACCGCCGTATATACGTGTCTCTCTCTACGTGCCGGTTTGACTGCGGTCTGAAACGCAGGTTAAAATCAACACCTGTGTGCTGTGCTTGATGTGAGTCACACTCGCGTCTAAAACGGTTCAGAAGCACGTTGTGTGTTGTGCAACGTTTATAGTTTTTTGCAACATCAACAGTTTTTTTTCTCATCTGTACAGTTTAATCGGTAAGTGTGACGCGCTCGTGCGTTTCAAGTGGATGTCAGGTGGCATTAGGAGCGCTGAGGACACTAATTTGTTATTTAATCATTTAAAACACAATCTTTCCATATTAATAACGTTTGCGTAAATTATATTTGACACTGAAAAAGGTTAAAGTAACATATTAATAACAGGAAAAAAATTACACTTTATATTTTAAATTCTGATCTACTTTTTGTACAGTACATTGTATTGATATTGCAGTGATTCGATTTGTCGTCGTTACAAAATAAATGTATTAAAATTTTGTTTTATTTGCGTCAACATCGTCTCGTGAAGCCTGTATCCGGGACATGTGTCGTATCGTGGCTTTAGTTGTATCGCCTCAGGCCTATTTTGTAAACGTCAAGAATATTGATGAATGTCTTTTTAACGGTGCAGAAAAGGTGCCAAAGTAAACCAACTCGATCCACTGAGAACGTTCAGACCTTCTGTTAAGATGAATGAGTGATCCACTCAGCTTGTAGCAGTAATAAATATTTGCCCTCCTTAAACACCTTGTTAAACAGATGACGTGTGTGTGTGTGTGTGTGTGTGTGTGTGACTTACGCAGATTGAGATATAAAGGTTATTTTGGAGGTGTGACAGCGATGACCAGGGAGCAGTTCTCCAAAGTGAACGGTTTTCCAAACACCTACTGGGGCTGGGGAGGGGAAGACGACGACCTCCGCATACGGTAACACACACACACACACACACACACACATCATGAATTAGCAGCTTTTTTTTTTTTTTTCTTACCATACAGTATGTACATAGTAGTAATTAATTCATTTAGTAATTACATGTAAATACTGATACACATTTAACATGTAATATAATACATTAACGTATTAATGTAAAGTGCATTAATATAATCCTGTGATTTGCAGCTGCACTAATGTCAGAACTGCTGTTTTAGACAATTAATCAACCCCTTCTGACCAATCAGAATCTAGAATTCAATCAGCGCTGTGGCGTAATGGGTGATTATCCTGCCGTATAATCAGTACTGGTAGAGTTTTGCTCAAAACTGAGGACAGGGATTTAGCTTGTAGCTAGCTCCCGTGCTAATGCCAGTGATGTCATCTCGCTGAGATGGCGTGCAGATGTACAGGATGTGGGGAGGAATGGAAAGAAAAACAAATCAGGAAGGAAATGTTCACAGTGTGGCAGATGTGATGAGAAAAATCAGATCTTTTTGTTCTGCATGGAGACTGAAGTGCTGAAATGTGTTCCTCGGAACAGCACGAATTATTAAAAATGTTCTTAATATGCATTTTTTTTTTTGTTTCTGATACAACAAAGCAACATGCACTGCATTTACCCAAAACACTTTATACAATAAATCCGTTTTTATTACACATGCATGCAAAAATGCTTTCTGTGTCTGAAGCTGTATCCTGTTCACTACATAGTGCACTATTTTGGTCTTTCTTCCCCTAAGCCTAGTGGAGAATAACCCTAAGCAATGCATTATGGGATTTTCTGAGAGTTTCACTTTAATTCACGTTTGTAGGGAATTATTTCAGACTTGGGTATTTGTCACTGCTAAGAGAAATCTCCAAAATGTTGTAAAAAATCACCACGAAATGACGTTTGTTGTTCAGGGTGCAGCTGCAGGGGATGAAGATCGTCCGCCCACCTGCTGATGTCGCTCGCTACACCATGGTGTTTCACCAAAGAGACAACGGCAACGAGGTCAATAAGGACAGGTGAGGATTTTTTTTTTCTCTTCTTCATGTAGCAAAAAAATCGCTTTTTCCCTAAAGGTTTACGTATTCAGTCCCTTAAAGAGTCACTACAGAGCGGCAGCTTGGCCCACCGGGTGCCTAAACTTTTGCACAGCGAAAATATTTAACGTGGATTTGTAGCAGATTTTTATTTTAATTTTAATTTTAATGACATAACAGTGTGACATGGCGTTAGCATTACGTAACACATTCAGATATTCTTCAATTTTTATACAGCTCCTAGCTGAAATCCTCAAAAACCTTACGTTTATTTACACGTAAGAAAAACTGTCCTTTTAGTAGCTACGTACATTTTATTTCTCAATTTCACTGATTCATAATCTTTCACTATGTTATTTATTAGAATATAGAATATTTATTTTGGGTTATATTGTGTGGGTTTTTAAATCTATTTATTTATTTATTTATTTATTTATTTAAAATGTAATTTTCTTGGTTAAAAGCTGGTGTAGTCATGTTTATATTACAGTTTTTTTTTTTTTAGGTTTTAAATTCTTAAAAACTTTTTTCATGGTACATCTAATTCTCGTTAGTATTTTTAATTCATAATGAATTCATTATAATTGGATACTTTGTTGATTTTTTTAAAAAATGTATTGTATTATAAATGTATTATTATCATTACTAATAACAATAAAAAGGCTAAAAAAAGATATAACATTGTTATAACAGTAACTGAAATCAGATATAAGCTTACAATTTTAGCAACAATAAACAGTCGTTACCTCACCAGCATCTCCCTCTCTCTCTCGCGCTCTCTCCCTCTCCGTCTCTCTCTCGCTCGCGCGCTCTCTCTCTTTCTCTCTCTCTCTCTCCGTCACTCTCTCGCTCTCGCTCTCCCTCACTCGCTCTCTCTCTCCCTCACTCTCTCGCTCTCGGTCCCTGGGAAACTTTGCAAAGCACAGAGAGTATCACAAAGCGCTGACACTGGAGACTCCTTCCATAAATGTTAACAAAATGTCTCCTAACAAAAAACTTCACGACACTGATTATACGTTTTCCTTTCTTAAACAACACGCTTTTGAAATCCGTTTATAATTAGTCTTAAAGGTATTAGAACGAGGGCATTGATATTAACTTGTCTTTCATGATACACCTGGAACTACTTGTACAAAAAAAAGCACACCTTTTGCACACCTTTTGCACCTTTGGCAGATTTGAGAATTCAACCGTGCTGTGGTATAAATATATAAATAAATCCGTTCCTCCTGACTTCTTTGTTTCCTGCAGGATGCGTTTGCTGGGTCGGACGCCTCAGATGTGGAGGAAGGACGGTCTGAACTCATGTTCTTATAAAACTCTGTCAGTGGAGCGTCCTGCGCTGTACATTAACATCACGGCGGATATCGGCACGCCAACAAACACACTCTGAGAGCGTCCTGACACACTCACCTCCTCTCTGACACACCACTGAAGTGTGTTTTACACACTGTACACTGCTCACCGACAAACTGAACAAGCTCATTTAGATGAAGAGGCCTTTAACAAAAGTTTTGGCACCTAATCAGTCACATGCCTAGTCCCAAGTTGGATGGTTTCTGGTACCTGCTCGAGATCAGCACCAACAGGAACTGATGGTATTTTGGGAACAGGGTTATCAGTGTTCGCTGCTGACCGGGTGTGTGTCCCGTGTTCACAGAAACCCCGAGTTAAATTAATAATACGAATAATAATCTGGTTCGTTGGTGCTGTTTAAACCGAATGTTTTTATTCCTCAACTTGCACTGGTATTTCATTTCAAAAAGCACCGCCACTGCAGATTCACAAAGTTCTTGATCATACATACATTATGCTTTGTACGTTTTTTTTAGTGTATTGATGACATCAATGAAACAGTGTCGCTTCATTGAAGTCCTTCGTTAACGATGCATTTCCTCAGTAATTTCGTTATTTTGTTTTGTTACCCATACAAACACCCAGACATTGTTAATGCTAATCTTTGCACTTCCTCCACATTTGACTTTTATCTGTCATCATCGTGACTGTAGCACACTGTAGCTCACTAAATATAGTTATATGCAAACTTAACCTACAAAACAAACCAAACTTAAAGGCATCTTGTCAACTATAAAAGAAGCAGATGTCCTCTATCTCAATATTTTTGTATAGTTATAGAAATATAAACTTCTTAAGCATTAAATTTAATACACAACTTGTATGATTAGCTTTACAGAATGCTAAAAACGTGGAAAGGTCAACTAATGTGGAGTTACAGTGACTGATTCGTGGGTGCCAAAAGTTTTGCACAGGGCTGAGAGACGGGAGCGAGTGTGACAGACTGGACGGAGTCTCTCGGATGGTTTTGGAGCCGAGTGCCGCAGGTTCATGACGTTAAAGACGCTTCACTTGTACCTGAAACAGGTGATAAAATTAGATTTCTCGTTTTGCACACTGAGATGCTGAACTTTCAGCCCCATCAGCAAAAAAAAAAAAGGGAACACCAGAGGACCACGGCTTTCAAGGTATCATTTCATATTCCAGTGATGATTAGTACAGCAAGCTCCGCCCCCCATTGTATTCTGTAGAAAAACAAAAAAGCTGCTGCCTGGAACCCAGCCCAGAAATTGGTCCTGGTTCCTCTGCTGGACCTGTGCCTTGAGTCTCAGCGTTCCTGAAAGAGTTCCTGTGGTGGAAACGCGTCTCATACCAGGAAGTGACGCTGTGACGCTGGTCGGATTACCAGTTACACACATTCACACACATTCACACGCACACACTGAGTTCCTTGTGTATAATCCGCCCGAACCTTCCTGTCCGGATTCCCGCTACAGCTCCTCTTGCTTCTTATTCCTCGCTATGCGCTCTGATCCTGACCTCATTTTGGGGAAAAAAAGGGTGGTGTCAACTTTAATTAAACCGTTTCTCTGGAAGCGTAAGTCTAATCGATTGAACTGAACTTATCTCTAAACACACATTTAATGCTGAATAGAGTTCTTAAAAACATGACCGCCGTCAACCAATCAGCAATCAGGAGGCATTTCTGGAGGCTTATTATTATTGTCGTATTGAAACTTGTTAATTTGTGGTCTCTCTTTATTGTTCTGTGTAACTCGGCAAGAACTGGCCTCTAGGAGCGCTATTTATGAAGAGTGCTTGGACCCCGCTGATCGCTGCTTGCAGTTATAATCTATAATAATTGTAATTATTAATATTATGATTATTATGAGTTGAAACAGGATGCTGCTCTCTAAAAACGTAGAAGTCTGGACGGCAGGGTTTGGGCGTATTTATATTTAGAGATATTACAATACAGAATTGCATGAAGGTTCTGCTCTAAATGTTTTTTTTTTTTTGTTGTTGTTTTTTTACGTGAACTGCACACTTTAAAAAAAAAAAAAAAAAAGAAACTTTAACTCTTGAAATGCTGCACGCTCAAATCCAGTGTGTGTGTTAGAGGATAAATTTGCGAATGAGACACAGCAGTGCAGTGTTTCTCTTTCAGAGAGTCTTTTTAGTGTGAATGGACTGATCTGAGCTTTTTTTTTTTATCTGTATGATGGAGAAGAAATGTAGAAATCTGAGGTACTTGAAGTACTTTATCATAGCAATATGGGCATTCTGATAACATTATTTACAGAAACGTACACTACAGTTATACAAAATTTGTTAAATGAGGTGGAATACTGTTTAAAGAGGTGCAAATCACTATCTATCTATCTATCTATCTATCTAATATATATATATATATATTTGTATAGAGTACTGAGCAAAAGTCTTAGGCAGATGCAAAGAAATGCTGTAGAGCAAAGATGCCTTCAAAAATAATGAAATTAAATGTTTCTACATTTTAAAAAAATCCTATAAAGAGCAGTAAACAGTAATAAATGAAACAAAGTCAATATTTGGTGTGACGATCCTTCGCTTTTAAAAAAATAAAACAGTATCTCAGGTGCAGTGTGTGCAGTTTTATAAGGAAATGAGCTGTAAGTGTTACTGAGCATCTTACAGAAGCAGCCACAGTTCTTCTGGAGACTTTGACTGTCGACTCGCTTCTTATTTCTGCAGCGAAACCCAGCAGCCTTCATTCTGTTTTTATCTGAAAAGTGTCTCTTATGGAATCTGCTGCTTTCTTTACTGACAGACAAACATTTTTCTGGAACATTTCATTTTGTGCTGGAAAACTAATGTTTGGAATCTAAAGTGTTTTTGTACTGAATCAATAATGTAGAAGTCAGAAAATAAACATCTATAACAAAGTTTGTACTAAAAAAAGGGGGGGGGGGGGGGGTGCCAAGACTTTTGCACAGTACTGTATATATATTTTTAATACCATGAGCCGCCTAAAACCATGAAATTTGGCTATATGATAATATATATATTAACGTATATACTAATATAATACAAAGTTAAAAAGCTTAAAAAAGAGGTTTGCTAGCAAACTCAAGTCAGACAAATATGAAGGTTCTTTTTTATAATAATAATAATAATAATAATAATAATAATAATAATAATGTCGTGACTGATATAAAAAAAACCAGAAAAATCACACTTTGTAGCTGAAATTAGCTAAATTAGCAGAACTTTAGCTCGCTAATCGAAATGTTTTTGCTATATAACTCAAATTTGAGCCAGCGAGTCTGAAGGGTTGGGTAACTAGTTAAATTAATTTTCTAATCAGAAGATGAATCCATAAACAAATCTCAGTACAGCTGAAGAAATTGAGAACCTGAAGTACAGGTGTGTGTGTGTGTGTGTGTGTGTGTGTGAAATATACAGTATATTTTATATTATTTGCTGCTGAGACGCTCTGAAGGAGAAAACATGAGATTAAATGCCTTGTTGTTGTTTACAGCGTTCTTTTCTTTTCTTTTTTTTTGTTGTAATCTGAATTTATGGTATAGAGCCTCATTTATACATTTTCATTTGATCACATTTTGCTGTTTGTGTCTTTTTTTTTGAAAGTTACTCTGAGAATGTCTTTGTACTTTACGTTAATATAGTAATTAATGAAGAGCATTTTTTCTTTGCATCATGTCATTCATTTGGTTTTCTACCTTTTTTCCATCTGTATTGTATTTTATAAAGTTGTAATTCTGAGTGGTGGCGGGTTTTAGGAAATCAAATAAATCATTTCTTTAAAGATTAATGTGTTTGTCTGAGTTTTTCTCTTTCCATCACTTTCTTTTCCTCTTCCTTCTTTCGCTTTGTGATTGTGTTTTGCTCTGAATGGCAGATTTCACACAATATATGGAGCGTATCGTATAACTGAGTTTATTTATTTTATTTCATCCAGTCACATATCTGATTTTAGATTTAGCTTACAACGTGATCATTTTATATAATTTCAAATTTTTTTTACTTTTTATTTTTTAGATTTATTTTTAAATATATTTTTACCTTCGTGCATTGCTTTAAATTTTCTTCTTTAAATTTTTATTCTAAATCTTTTAGAATTGTCTTGTTCATTTATTAATTTTGCTTATTTTTTTAAATCATTATAATAGGACATAAAATAATAATAATAATAATAATAATAATAATAATAGTTTTCAGTTCTTTCAATAGTTTTAGTCCTAAGGTTAAAATTATTAGTAAGAATTTAATAATTGTGATTTATAAAAATTTTTAATTGAAACATTTTGTGACTTTAGAATTTAAAATTCTATTGTATTATAATAATATTGTAATAATAACAGTAATATTGAATAAAAATATAACAAACATGTAATAATAATAATAATAATAATAAATAAGAACAATAATACATGTATAAGAAAACTTTATTATTATTATTATTATTATTATTATTATTATTATTATTATTATTATTATTTTGTCGTTAATTACAGTGTGTGTCCAGCAGGTGGCGCCACTCAGACTCGGCGTTTGCTTCAGCGTTAGAGTCGCGGCTCAGGTGCTTCAGCGCCCTCTAGCGGCAGGGAGTTAATAATGCGTTTATAACTGAAACATACCGTATAAGCATATAAACATATAAATGATTCCCGCCCTGAGTGTAGTAAAGTTTTTATTACAGGTTATTAACACTCTTATGTTCATTTCGGCGTCTGTAAAATGACTGTAAAATGGAGTGTGTGTCACACACACACACACACACACACACACACACACTGAAACACACCCAGTACCTCAGCAGTGTGAGAGACAAAGCTGAAGCTTTTATTTATTTATTTATCTATCTATCTTAACACCTACTTTCTTCAGCTCTGTTGAATCTGTGAAGTGATTTTTAATCAATAAATACATTAAAATCATCACTTCTGGATTTGTTATTAGCTGCTGTGTGTGAAAACGTTTAGTGCAAAGTTGTTTACATTGTTGACTTTACATTGATCCCTAAAACATCCATCTTCTAGCAGCTAATGCTAATGCTAACACTAATGCTAAGGCTAGAGAGCTTTCTTCGCCTTTTCTGATGAATTCTTGCTAAAAGCTGTAGATTCTGAGTTGTTTTTTAAACTGAATACTGGGTTATTATTAAAAAGCAGGTGTGTATTTTATATATGTATAACCAAGATGTATATTTATCATGTTCCTATCAGTGTGTTATTTAAAAAAAAGCATTATAAATGTTCATGAAATGGAGTTTGGAAAACAAAAACAAAATAGAAATGATCTCTGCTTTTTATTTTACAAGTCCATTTACCTTTGATGCTGTAAGCAGCCATGTTGTTTTGACGTCACTTCCTGAACTCAGAGGAACTCGGGGTTGAGACCATCCTGAGTTCCTGAGTAGGAATTCCGAGCTGAGCAGGAGTTTTCCCGGTCGAAGGTTGGGAAGTACACTCCTGGACAAAAAAAATTGGGCCAAACCCAAAATAGCTATCTAATGGTTCTCTAATGCAGGTTTTAAAAAGCCATGGCTGTCTCAGGAAAGCATCAAAGACAGAATGACGTTTTTGGCAGAATAGGGAAAGTTTTATTCGGAGTGGTTCAGCAGAGTTGTGTGGAGTGATGAGTCACGATTTGAGTTGCATGGTGATGCTCCAGAGAGGTGTCTTCTGAAGATCTGGTGAGAAATACAATAGTGATAGCTTCTCCACCACAGTGAAGCCTGGAGGAAGAGGTGTCATGGTGCGGAAGCCTTTCAGCTGCTTCACTGGGAAAAGTCAATTAATGCTCTGGAATATAGGAGAAGATTGCAGAAAGGTTGCTTCCCACAACTGAAAAGTTGTTTTCTAAAGAGGAACGATCAGATATTATTTTTCAGAAAGACAATGCTCCTGGACACACACACACCAAAAAGTGGCTTGAGAACAAGTCCATCATGCGCATGCTGTGGCCTGCTCAGAGTCCAGATCTGAACCCTAGAGAGAATATTTGGTCTCACATTAAACAAAACTAACTGGGAAACATTTTTCATCTCCTCACCAACAGTTTGAAGCCATCAACATTGAATGGAACAAAACCGACTCTTCTTTCTGTAAAAAGCTGTCTGCAGATTTACGCACAAGTCTTAAACCTTTACAGAACTCAAAGGGAAAAGCTATTCCATACTCAGTTCCTTTATCTATTTGTTTAATTTTTGTTGTTAAGACCGTTAAAAGCTTAATATTTTACCATTTTGGACTTGCCCTATTTTATTTGCCCAGGAGTGTACGAGTTCGATCACAGCTCAATCACCGGTCACATGGTTGTAAAATATTACAGGTGTATTCTGGCACTTTTAAAAGTGTTTGTTGATTGCTAATAATCGCATAATTTCATTAAATACCTTAAATCGCAACATTGCTATACAATTAGTCTTAATATTTTGTTCATTTCAGGCTTCTGTTTGTTTTTTTCTAGCCTAGAGCTCCATCCCCAAATTAAACACCCACTCAGCTCTTAACTTTTTAAAACAGTAACTTATACAGCTGGTAGTTTTCATTTTCGGGGTGTTGGATGGTTAGAGGTGCTGTCAGTATTTCTACTGTAATTTCAGTTCAACTCACAGCCAGCAGAGGGAGCTAAATATTACACACTGCCCCTTTGATTTATTTTATTTTTACCTCTCGTCCTTTTATTTTATTGCTTGTGCTTGCACTTACAGCTTCACCCAATGTTTTCAGAAGGAAATTGCAGGTTCTGTAAAACAGTACTGAATTACAGTTCTGATCTTCAAATAAAATAAACACTTCTGAGCACCAGAAGCGATCGAAAGACGAGCTCTCCGTAAAGGCAAGCGAGACCTTCACACGCTGTTTTCACGCTGTCCGTCTGTCCGTCCAGCACGACTGCCTGATGTTCCTGAATCACCCCTTTGTTGAGCTTGTCATGTGATCATGTGACCCATGACCTTTGGCACATATCACGAGGCCTGGACGTGGAGATGGACGGTCGGTGAAGGAACCCGTTTCTCATCTCACGCTCTGTAAACACTGGTGTGTTTTTACTCCTGTGTGAAAGAGTTCTTTCTGTGTTTGCGCTCTGAGTGTGTGTGTGTGTGTGTGTGTGTGTGAGAGTGAACAGTTCAGACCCCAAATGTCTAATGTACAGTTAAAACGCTGATTAATTACTAATGGAAGTGATTTATCTGAGGAGTGTTTATTATTTAATGTATTACAGCCCACATCTGATCTAATAGATTAATTTGTGATGCTATTCTGCTCTGAAATCCCGCTCATAACTGCTCATAACTGTTCATAACTGTTCATAACTGCTCATAATCAGAATCAGAAACAATAACTGATCTGATCTAATAGATTAATTATTATATTATTAATTATAACTGATCTGATCTAATAGATTAATTTGTGATGCTATTCTGCTCTGAAATCCCGTTCATAACTGCTCGTAACTGCTCGTAACTGCTCTCAGATCAGTGTGGAAAAGCGGGAAATGTGCTCTTGTATGTATGACATGATGAGGTCATCCTCCATCCTGCTGTGAGCAACAACCGCTCATTGTTCAGCCCTGAGAGAGAAATCGAACCCTCACCGCTTAGCGATGCTCCGCCCCTCGGCCCTGTCCGTGTGTTTGGATTGTAAACATGATAAAGTTCCCGTTTGGTTTGTATGATGTATTCAGTCCTATAACTGTAATCAGTTACTGCTTGCAGCATAAATAAATTAATTAATAAAGCAAAGTTTTTGCGGATGCATTTGTGTATTTATGTGAACACGTATAATTCTGTAGCGTTAACATTCTCACAAAGCGAGTGATTTAGCGCCCCCTACAGTGTGATTGGTTTTTGTTCAAAACAGCAACATTTAGAGACATTTCGCTGCTTTTACTCCGACATCTTTCCATTTTCCATCTCGGAAAGTCTGACTTTTCCCAGAATTCTGTTTCGGAAAGTCTGACTTTCTCAATAGTTGGTATTCCATAATGTCATTTCAGAATGCAAGAACATGAAATAATAAGCTCTCTATCTCTCAATCTCTCTCTCTCACTCTCTGTCTATCTGTCTCTCCCTCCCACTTTGTCTATCTCTCAATTTCTCTCTCTCTCTCTTTCAATCTGTCACAGTTTCTCTCTGTCTAGCTTTCTTTTTCTTTCACTGTCTCTCTTTCAGTCTCTCTCTCTCCCTTTCTCTCTCAGTATCTCTCTCAGTTTCTCCCTCTCTCTCTCTGTCTATCTCTCACTCTTTCTCTCTCCTTTCTCGATCTTTCTCTGTCTCTCACTGTCTCTCTCTGTCTCTCTTTTATTGTTTTATTTTTCCACACTTTCTTCCATGTCCAGAGATGTTCGTGATAAATAATTACAGCCCTAATTAAACAACTCTTTATAAGCGTTTAAAACAGACATTTGAGAGTTTTTTTTTTTTATAACAAAGCACTCATTTACTGACCTCAGAAATAGAAAGTCAGAAGTTCCCAGTTGTCATGAATGTTGCATTTTGTTTTGTGATGACATTGTAAAATGTTAACAGGCTCTAAAATTAACCGATTTTATCTTTCCAGAGTTACATCAGTCACTTTCTCCCGGGACACAATGCTGGCCTTGTATTAGCATTTGATTTACTGTTATTAAATTGGACACAATTAGTGACTACGGCTGCGAAGTTCTGTTAAAACTTTAACCAGGATTTAAATCCACACACGGGGAAAATAAATCCGAGCATAAATCTGTTCCTCAGACACGTTAAACCCTGAGTGTGTGTTTGGGAGTTTTGTGTTCATGTCTCATTTATATGATTAGTGTGCAATCCTGAGGGTACTGGACCACTCTCACTGTGTGTGTGTGTGTGTGTGTGTGTGGTGCTGTCATGTCACAGTCTTTTTAGGCTTTAGAAGCTGTAAGTTAGGAAACGTCAGATTTATAAGTGAAGTGAAGGAGACTAACAGGAACCATGTGTGCTTCTGCCATCTGTCTATCTCTCTCTCTCTCTCTATTTCTCTCTCTGTCTGTCTCTCTTTCTCTTAGCGAGTCTCTCTCTTTCTCTCTCTCACACACACACACACCCCCCTCTCCACACTTCCCTTCTCTCCCCTGTGTCTGTCTGTTTTTGTTTTCCAAACAAAGAGCCCTGTACAGGAAATTGTGGACTCTGGGAGCGTTCAGGAAGGCAGAGAGCAGATTTCCTGTTCAGACCCTACCTCAAAAAAAGGAAAACCTTAAGGGAGCAGGAGAACGAGGGGACGAGAGAGGAGAGACGGGATGAGAGAGGGAGGGTCAGTAATGTGTTAAGCGGAGGAGAAAACACAGGCTGTAATTTCTCTCCCCTCCCTGGAGCAGGAAAAAAAAGAAAAAAAGTTTGAAGCCTTGTTTCTTGACCATGAGTCACAGTAAAATATGGACGAGCTGAGAGGAACAGAGACGAGGCGGAGGAGAGAAAACGAGAAGCTCTAGAGGTCCAGCTGAGAGGAAAGTTTGAAGAGGAAGACGTAGAGAGGGGAGAAAGACGAGGGTCAGGAGGGGCTGAGGAGTGAAAACCGCCTACAGGAAACCGACTCACTGAGTCTCTGAGTTACTTTTTCACTCCGCTTTTGTGTCTCTCTGGCTGAACAGAGGAGAGAAAAAAGTGTCCGATGTGGGGAGTGACGTCAGCCTGGTGCCGCTGAGCTCCAGAATTCCTCTCCCACTCCAAGACTCCGGACTCTCAGCCACCATGTGAGCCTGATGTGACTTTTTTGTTCCAGTATCTGTTTTTCTTTTTTTTTCTTTTATTTTCTCCTCGGCTCTGTATTTTCTCTCGGCTTCAGCGCTCGTTCTTTCTGATCTGGATAAAATCTTGAGCTCCTGATGAAGAATAAAGCTGCCAAGCAGAAGTCCAAGAGGAAAGGAAGTGAAAATGCGTTCGGCTGTGACCTGACCGAGCACCTCCAGAACTCGGGACATGATGGTAGAACTTTTATTTTGTCTCTTACTTTCTTTATTTCTTTCTCAACTCTTATCACACACACACACACACACACATCCTGCTTGTTCTTTTTCTCTCCTGCTTCCTCTGTGATAATGATGATGATGATGATGATGATTTCTGGGATTTATTCATTTAAAAAAAGCACCACCTAGATTTTTTTTTTTTTAATTCCTTCAAATTGATTGGATTTATGGAATTATGATTTACTACTAAATCTTTCTGTCAGTGAGGTTTTTAGCATCATATAATAAAAGTTTTCAATTATATCACTAAATCAACATTTTTAAAAGATATATTTAATCATTGTCAATTGTTTAGGAATGACAGAGATGTTATAAAGAGGCCTGGAGCAAAAAAAAAAGGAGTTTCAGGAGTTATCTTGAGTAAATTTGAACACTAGGGCATCAATAATGACAAATTCGCATTATTTTAGACATTTTAGACTTCCTGTGTCTATACACACACACTCATACACAAGATTCCTGCTTAGGCTCCCTAAGGAGGGTGAAAAATAAACAAAAAAGAAAATCCATGGAAGAGGCGGAGGAGGAGGAGGGAGAAGCCGAGCAGTTAGACGGAGACGGAGACAGAGACGGAGTGGTGAAGTGTTTACGCCGCATGTCGTGCACCCTGATTGTCTTTTATTCTGGTTATTGGCTATTTGTGGCATCTCAGTGCGGGCGACGCCCTCGTCCCCTCCCTTCAGCTCTGTGCCGCATGTGCTGCCTTCCCTGCCCCACTGAATTGTGGGACAGCCGTCATAATTGCAGGAAAAGATGAGAGGGTCAGAGCCGCCATTTCAGGCTGATCTCAGATCAGATCTCTGTAATCATTTGATGTTTATACGAGAAACAGCCAAGAGGCAGCGAGCTGACCTGAGATCAGTGAGCAAACCGGTGTGGTCATGATTGTGGTTGTGATTGAGACTTTTTTTGTTTTTAGATCCTGTTTGCCCACACACACACGCAAACACACACACGCACATACACTTTGTTCATCTTGGCAGCCTCTCAGGACTTTTTCTTTTTATTCAGCACAGAAAGATGTGCCAAAAAAATAATGCTGGTCCTTTTTTAGTCAAACTGTTACAGTAAGTACAGTTATTAACTCGAGTTCTGTCTCACCATCTGAACAAGCTTAGCATCAGTGACACAGGGTGTGTGTCTGGTCATGTGACCAATAATTAATCACCAATAATTAAGACATTCACATCTTTACCATGCTATACATCGGTAATTACGTCAATATTACAGACATATAGCACGTTAAACTAGTGCACAATTTCATACCCTGTAGACTGGATTATTATTTTTTTTTATAAAGCTTCAGATTGTTCAGCAGCTCGCATCATCTACAGGAACAGAAAGTCAGCGCTCATAGCTCATTATGCCAGTCTTATTCATGCTACACTGACTGTTTTTTAAGTTCCACATTAACTACAAAGTCCTGCTTAAGACATTTGAATAGTTTTAATGTTGTTGTATATTTGCAATATAGCAGATTTCTCTCTGTCTCTGTCTCTCTCTCTGTCTCTCTGTTTCTGTCTGTCTGTCTGTCTGCCTTTCTCTCTCTCTGTCTCTCTCTCTGTCTCTCTCTCATTCTCTCTCTCTCTCTGTCTCTCATTCTCTTTCTGTCTCTCTGTCTGTCTCTCATTCTCTCTCTCTCTGTTTGTCTCTCACTCTCTTTCTGTCTGTCTTTCTCTCTCTGTCTGTCTCTCGTTCTCTCTCTGTCTCTCTCTCTCTCTGTCTGTCTCTCTGTCTGTCTCTTGCTCTCTCTCTCTCTGTCTCTCTCTCTCTTTCTGTCTGTCTTTCTCTCGCTCTGTCTGTCTCTCGTTCTCTCTCTGTCTGTCTCTCTCTGTCTGTCTGTCTCTCTCTCTCTCTCTCTCGATCTCTCTGTCTGTCTGTCTGTCTCTCTCTGTCTCTCTCATTCCCTCTCTGTCTCTCGCTCTCTGTCTTTCTCTCTCTCTGTCTGTCCCTGTCTTTCTCTCTCTTTCTGTCTCTCTCTCTCTCTGTCTATCTGTGAGGTCCTCATGTGTGTATAGTGTGGTTTGGATTTTCCAGTCACAGGACAGTGGGTCACTCTGTTGCAGAAACACGGCGTCTTTATTTCACAAGTAAACAACCTCCACATTTCCCCTTTTCAGCATTTTTGAACTTCATTAGGTTTTAAATGATTAATGAAATGATAATGTGTGAGTACACCGATGCGTGAATACTGATGTGAGTATACTGATGTGAGTATACTGATGCAAGTACAATCGTGTGAGTATACTGATGTGAGTATACTGATGCAAGTATACTGATGTGACTATACTGATGCGAGTATTCCGTTGTTAGTGTACTGAGGTGAGTACATTGATGTGAGTACACTGATGTGACTGTACTGTTGTGAGTACACTAATGTGAGTATACTGATGCGAGTACACTGATGTGAGTACACTGTTATGAGTACACTGATGTGAGTACACTAATGTGAGTATACTGATGTGAGTACACTGATGTGAGTATACTGTTATGAGTACACTGATGTGAGTACACTGATGTGAGTATACTGATGTGAGTACACTAATGTGAGTATACTGATGCGAGTACACTGTTATGAGTACACTGATGTGAGTACACTGGTGTGAGTACACTGATGTTAGTATACTGATGTTAGTATACTGATGTGAGTACACTGATATGAGTATACTGATGTGAGTATACTGTTATGAGTACACTGATGTGAGTATACTGTTGTGAGTACACTGGTGTGAGTACACTGGTGTGAGTACACTGATGTGAGTATACTGTTATGAGTACACTGGTGTGAGTACACTGATGTTAGTATACTGATATGAGTATACTGATGCGAGTACACTGATGTGAGTATACTGTTATGAGTACACTGATGTGAGTA
>CM040480.1:1086865-1104241 GCA_022758105.1 Pangasianodon gigas
TTTTCTTTCAAATGTCCCCAATTTTCTATTTTGGGCCTCAACGGTGGTTAATAATCTGTACCGTGTTACGAGCACCATGTTCATCATAGACTTTACTGAAAGCAGATATGCTATATAACATGTCAGTACATTTACTGTACCCCCCCCCCCCCCCCCCCAACATATACATACACACACACACACACACACACTTAAACAAACTGGTTCCACTTATCTTGTTCATTATAAGTGCACTATAATTTGGCTTTCAATGTCAATGTTATTCTAAACCTTTTGTTACACCCACGTATACACACACACACATATACACACATATACCTATCACACAACATACACACACTCAATATATACACAAAGCTGCAGGTTTATCAGGTTTACCTGCCACATAGGTCACTATGTAGGTGTAAAATTACTGACTGTGGCCCATTTGTTGCTCTGCACAAAGTATTGGCCCCCTCTTTACCCTGACAGTTAATGGAAAGCCACCATCATCCAAACCGTATCTGTACAGCGGTGCGCTAAATCGTTATTTATATAGCAATCTATTCCATTCTGAGAACAAAATCTCAAGGTGCTTAATATATAAACAGTCAAAAGGCACAAAGTACTTTCTGAAACAATTTACAAATAATGACTCAATGAAAAAATATATATCAAAGAAAATAAAAAAATCCTGAGAGCTATAAATGGCTCAGGCTAAACAAGGTTTTGATCTGAATTTAAAAGCATCTTTAGAGCTGTAGAGCGTTCCTAATGTTCTCTGGAGTTTTTAATATTTTACATTTACATTCAACAATAAAAGTAATCTCACCTCGTATGTATTTGATCCAATAGATTTGATTCTTATGCGAATTAAATTCTGCAAAAGAAATGAATGACAATATTTCTCAAGAGATCTTTGACTATTTTCCACTTTTCCACTTGATTTCCTTCTGTTTCTCGTGACAGGAGTAAGAAAAATGTCTGCCTTTAAGGTCTCTTTCCCATCATGTGGGGTGAAATGGCTTGTAGCTGCGATAGATTAACAATTCTGTTTTTTCACACCTCAGTGGAGCTCAATGTCTCCATCTGCCCACCTGAACAGAAGAGAACAGAACAGAAGTCTCAGAATGTTTGACATGTGAGCTACACGCGTGAGCTTGAAGCCAAGGTTGGCTTCCGGAGGTGTAATGATGTGTTCGTCTCCATAACAGGAGGAAATTCTCTGGAAAGTCGAAGAAGTGGAAGTCCATCTTCAGTCTGGGTCGATCCGTCGGTGACGGCAAGGGGAAGCTGAGTCGCAATGGGAGCGTGTTCATGAGAGCGCAGAACGTCTCAGGTATGGTGTGTGTGTTGTGTGAAAGTGACAGGAATTTTAAAGAAAAAGAAAGAAAGACTCACAGAAAAATGTCTTGCCATGTCGTCTCAGGGAGTTTCTCCTCTCCACTGTCGCCTCAGGGTTGTTCACTTCAGGGATCTAAATATACACCCGGATTTCTGTAAAGCTGCTTTCTATTGTTAAAAGCGCTGTATGAATATAATTAAATTGAAATGAATATGAAAAGAAGAAGAAAATGGAGGCAGCTGATTGGTCATTTTAGCTTATACATGTATAGAGGGAAAAAGTCAGAAAAATTAAGGTGATAGGGAATAAAATACTTGCGTTCATCACTATAGGCTGCAGTATGTACACTGCTGAGAGCTATCTAAAGCTAAAGCGTAGCCCATAATGGAGCGGATTATTGAATTTCACTCTGATATTTGATTAATATCCAGAGATAAAGTGTTCAGGTTCAATACCCGAATCAAGTGATGTCGGGTGAATTACTGAGGAAATGTGATCCGGTACAACTAAAGGCATAAATGTAATGTAAAGGTAATGTAATCTTTTATATTACTTAAAACACTAAACGCATCAGATCATTGGACTACTTCTAATCTAATCTAACTGCTTTAATTAATTTCATTATACTTCTGTGTAGAACAATCTCATAGCCTCATAGCCTACTGTTTATTAAAAAAAATATACAAAAGGAAAGAGAAACATACTCAAGTGCATGTTAAAAGGAAGAAATTAATTAAACTAGAATGTTCAAATGTGTGTATGCAGATGATTCGTATTATTTTGTTAAGATTAAATAAAATCTCACATTAGAGACACACCCTTTATGTCAGAACTTAAGCATGTATTTGGACAGAGTGGTCTTTCTTACATTACATTTTTAGTTAGCAATAAATTTGGAGCCATGTGTCTAATAAGCTGCACATATTCTAACAGGACCGTCAATGTTTAATACTCATCCCAGTTAGCTGGCATGAGTATTTCTGCAAAAATAAATACATTAACAAATTAATAAAACACACACTTAGAGCTGGTATATGGTTTATGGCTATAATAAGAAAATTACAAAGCAAGAAAATGAAGAAAATGTAAGCAATCTGGTTGAATTTTTAAATGTTTCTGAGTCTATTACTACCGAACACTGGACACTATGTAAGGATTTTGGGATTTGAGTATTAATGAAAATGAGAGAATTTCTGTAAAATGGAAAGAAGTAAAGACTTGCTTTTGAATGTTTAGACGTTTCAAATTACACGTATCTGATGTTTTACAGAACGCAAAAACCTTTTTTATCCACTGCTTCCTTTTCCTTTTGGCTCTGTATCAGAGAGCTTCAAGAGAGAATTTGACTTTCATTACTCAATGTTAATGGCGTCTAAAAATCTAATAAGATGTGCGGTCACACATCATTATCGAATTCATAATGTGTAATTTCACACAGCGTTAAACAGATGTGCTTTTGAAACATAAAACGGAGATATTTTTTTTTCCTTCGTTCCACAGAAAAGACTGGGATACGGCCGTCCAAGAGCATGGACTCCCTCTGCTCTCAGCCAACAGGTGGAGCTACAACACAACACCATGAGCACGAAACAGCCCACACTCTCCATTGTGTATATGTTTAAATACTAGATTCTGTACAAGTGGGGGAAAAAAAACATTAAGTGCAGAGTGTCCTGTTAGCGTTTGTACGTGTGAAGTGGTACAGAAACAATCAACGGAGCATCAGGTGTCCTGTGAAAAGCCTAATTTACACACATCACACCTGTGCTCTAATCAGTATTTTCTAGTATTCTGAACTGAAATAGTGCCATATTTTTAATTGTATAGTACAAAGATTTTTGTCTGTACACACTTCAGGTCTAATCAGGACGTTATTCACTCATCCCATTTACTTAATGCAACAAAAAACATTTTAAATCCTCAAAATCTGTACGATATCTCACATATAACTGCAAAATTATAACCCAATTATTGTAATCCCACTCAGATGATGATAAAGCCGTGTCAACAGGAGGAAAAAATGGATTCTTCGCTCCTGTGGTGAAATCCCGAACCCTGGGTTCGGATATCAATTACGATTCTAATGAACAGGATCCTAACTGGGAATTTGAATTACGAAAAGCCAGCGGTGAAACCGGGAACAGTCCGAGCGTGAAGACAGTCCGAGGGACTCAAAACACCTCGTCGTCGTCTTCTCCATCTTCATCGTCTTCCACTTCATCTCCGTTACAGCGTGCTCTTCCTGAGCAGCTGAAGGTGTTCAAAGGGGACGAGTTGTCCACGTGCCGGCCCACATCCCCGAAAAACCGCCGGATGTTGTATTCCGGTTCCTCGCACAACGGTTCGTCGAGGCCATCTTTTCCAGGCAGCTTGTTCCCGTTGGAGTCGTCGCCGAGGCATCAACGTAAGGCGCTCAACATCTCGGAGCCGTTTGCGGTGTCCGTGCCATTGCGCGTGTCAGCGGTCATCAGTTCCAACAGCACCCCCTGCAGGGTGGCAGGGAAAGAGCGGGAACGCAGTTTGGGAAGCTTGGGTAGTGCTAGCTTTAGAGAGCCACACCCCAGCAACAGTGGGAGCTTTGATTTCCGAGACAGGGAGAGACTATTTGGGGGCAGAGAGAACCCGCTCGGCAACAGCGGAGGATACGGTATCTATAGCAACAGCAGCTCCGTCCCCACAGAGGAGAGTCAAATGAATGAGAGGAGCACCGGGGTGGTCCCCTCCGAAACAGCAGCACAGAGTAAGATAAGATTGTGTGTGTGCGTGTCTGTGCATGCAAATGTGCATATGAATGTGGCTCAAATAATCCTAGATTTACAGATAACGTATTTAATGTAATGAGCTGCTTTTAAATGTTAATAAAACATTTTTTGGGAGCAGTAATAGCAAAAAATCTTTAGTGTCTCTGTAAGAACAAATCATTTTGACCTGGAAAGAATGTAAATCTCCTTCTAATAAAAACGTTCTTCTCTGTTCACTCTTTCAGGCAGTGATGTGGAGGTAAAGCCTTGTGTAGAAATGTCAGAGAACTTAATGCCATCTCAGTCTAAAGCAACAGAAAACCATAAAGAAATGCCTCAATCCTCTGGGAAAGAACTGGATGCCTCATCAGTGCAGCTCACTGAGCCAAAAAAACTGGACCAACTGGTAAGAGTGATAATATCATTATTTGTATTCAGGAATCTATTATTCCTTAGGTCCTTATTTGCCTGGTTTAAGTCAGGGTGAAACTGATATTGCATAGTTTATTGGACCATTTACTAGTACTGATTTACACGTTATTTCCTCGTCCTTTTTAAGAATATAACACTGTTACAATCACTGTCTGTTTTAATTAGTTTTCTGTGATACTTGCCTTTTTTTCTATATTCATTACCATAACTATCAGGGAGGGATTAGGAAATCCTGCACCCCTGGGCAGGAAACTTACCCGAGCTCTCTTCTCCATCCCGCTACTCATGAACCAATGCACTGAACCCTGATTGCCCCACAACCCATCACATGCAAACGACTACATCACACATCCATTATGAGTGTTCCCTTTTTACTTTTCACCACGCAGACTCATCCACCAAATCGTCAAAATCCAGCTCTTTAACAAGCTCCAGCTAAACGGAAAGCAGTGAACACATGACAAGTCTTCTTTGTCCCATTTTAATTCGCAGTTAGTTTTTAATCTAACTTGTTAAGGAAAATTAATGTTCTCTGTCTTCTCTTTCTTTTTTTCAGTTTTCTTTTCATCAACACACTTAGTGTGGGTTTACAGTTATCCATGTTTTTTTCATCCGCTTATCTCCACCTATAACATTTCCAACTACATATTCCCAGTCTTTAATTCACATCATTAGGATTGGGATAATTTTTAGGATTAAGATCATTTTTAATTCATCCTTGGAACGTGCCCAATAGTTGTGGTCAGTAACCCATCCCCGGACTACTGTATTATCTAAAATAATTAATAAATGAATTATAGCTATTTTAAAAAGTCTAGAATCTAGTATCTAAATCCCAATGTAGACTAATCACACCATTTTTATTGTCTCGTACAGGATGCAGAGTCGATCAATCCAGAGCTGTGGTCTGATCATGAGCTCAGGATCACCGAGTCTGAAACAAACGTTTCGAATGACCAATTGAAAACCAGTGGCTCTATGAGCAAAATCACTGGACATGATGGTGCTCTGAATCTTACTGCTCAAGCTAAAAGAAGAAGCAGTTTACCTACTCACCCAGTGTCTTCGAAGGGACACTTCAAAGACATCATAAACGGTTTCATGATGGACCGGTCAGGTGCTACACTTTTTAACACCACGTCAAGGCTTTCGCCGGAAACGCCATCCACACACGGCTTTGACTGGAATTACTTAGACGCTGATAAAAAGGATCACAAGAGCTTGGATTCGTTTGAGTCATTGGACATTCTGGCAAACAAGCTGCAGCTCTCACCCTTCCTTCAGTTGAAGGAGACAGATATTCTCCAAGATGCTGATCCCTGGCCTTCAGTTTCTTCACCTGAAGATCCTTCAGCCAAGGAAAAGAATGACGCCGTTGCTTATGATAGTAGTCTTGATAACAAACCATGTGGCAAAATTCCTGGTTTGTCTACAGACAAGAATGTAGATTTACCAAAGGACCGTGATGAAAGTAAAAATGACAAGAAGAAAACTAACAGTATCAGCATTAATTTAACAACCAAAGTAAAAAGTAACATTGAAAGGCTTTCGAAATGCTTGGACGAAAGACGCCTCACTATAGAAATCCCAAGTCAAGATGATGACGATATTTGGGGGAGTCATTTGGCAGGATTGGATCAAGTGGAGCCCTGGGAAGACTTCAGCACCACCAAACAGTGGGTCACAAGCCCACTCCACTCAACAAAACTGGAAGATCTTTTCCCTCTGTTTAAAACACCAGTGCCAGCTTCAGGAGCTGAAATCAAAACATCTACCCAGTTGAGCGCCAATCACTTGCAAAAAGACAAGAAGATTGTAGATGAAGAACCTCCATCAGGGAAAGTACCAGAAAATACAGCCATAACCCGTGAACCTGGTCTCGATCTCTCTCCCAAAGTCAAAAAGGCAGCTGAATCGGGTTGTGAAAATATAACTGAGCTCTTACTTGGTGATAACTTTGAAGATCCTGGAGAGAAAGCAGAGCCGAAACAGGACCTTCCACAGCCTGCACAAGCCAAGACTACCATTAACCAAGAGGAGACTAACAGAATCCCAAAGAGAAACAGTGGTGCTTCAAAACCAAAGACTTCTGGCTTTTCCCAAAGATTTCACCGACAGGTGTCTCACGAGCCCTGCATCGCAGAGAGGAATGAGGAAAACATTGCTCCAAAACACAGACCATACTCCCTTAACCTGGATTTGGGGAACCGGTGCATCAGGGACATCTCAAATCAGCAGAACCTTGATTTTGCAGATCATTCCTCTTTGCAGAGGGGGGCAATAACCCCTTCTGGAGCAAAGCATGATGGGTTGTCTCTGGAACTGGAGATGTTCCTAAGGGACCGTCAAGCACCTATGCGACGCAACTCTGCGCCGGTTAGTGTGTCTTCAGTGCGCACTGCGTTCATGATCAAAACGTGTCAGGCCAAAGCGGTGCCTGTTATACCTCCGAAAGTCCAGTACAGCCACATACCACATCCGGTTCATCCGGAGAAGGGCAGCCATGAGCAAGACAAGAAGGAAAGTGGACCTGAGAAGATCAAAGTAGAGAAAGCAGATTCTTTACCTCCTCTCCAGGCAATAAAAGATTCCAAAGAGGAAAGGGAAAACTGCAAACCAGTCACAAGGATCCAAAGACAGGCGTCCATGGAAAAAACGCCAGACATGTGCAAGGCAGCACCTGCCCCTGAGTTTCCAGTACTGAGGAGGAAGCGGTCTGCCAATGGGGACTCCTTTATGGACTGTTCCAGACCAGAAAGATCTACTTTACTTCAAAGGTCTTCCTTCCGGAATCGTCCAAGGCCTCAGAGCCTGATTCTCTTTAGTCCTCCCTTTCCTATCATGGACTACCACCCAGCGGGGGACGACGGAAAACTTGTCCTGTCACCCATCAAGAGTCCTGCTGAAACACCTCCTCTTGACGTCCTCACTAAGGAGCTCACAGAGAACCTTAAAACCCCTGACGGGGTCACCCTACGAAACAAGATGACTTTGCCCAAGAGTGGACAGAGATTGGAAACCTCTACAAGCTGCTTTTACCAGCCCCAGAGGAGGTCTATGATTTTTGACAACAGGAGCGGTCGGCAGATCGAGTGAGCCGTCTGTTAGACTCGTGAATGTTCACATCATAGCTAGAGAACAGTTGCTGAATGTAATAAGTTTCTGTTTATTTTCTGCACCATATTCTTCTTGCTGACCAAACAATCTCAACTAACAAGGTGCCATTTAATTCTACAGGCGATAAATGTAGAACTTTTTTTTGTTGTAAAATGCTGCTGCTAAGGAACTTTATCACATCAAGGAGCCCTTGAAGATAAACAAAAACCATTTTTTAGTGAAGTAGCATTAAAAATATGTTTAGTGCTAACTGCTGTACATTTCGAAATAGTGAAGATGGTGAAGATGAAGTTCCACTGAATTACAAAGAAGTGTTACACGGATCAAGTACTCAAATAATTCAGGGGATTTTTGTTGTTCGGGTCAGGTTTCTAAATAGTATTAAATCCTGCAATGTGTTTATTTAATTCTTCCTTTTATACCCATTTCAGGGATTACGGTATGGAAGCCAAAATCTGATTGGATAACTGATAACTGAAATTAAATGAAATGATAAAAAAAAAAAAAAATTCTGCTTATAGAGTTATGTCATGTTGGTGTTTTAAGAGAGAAAAACAGGGAGAAAAAGAAAAAGGCATTTTTTTTTCCTTTTTATTTGCCGTGCAGTAAATATGGGATGTGGCAATACATCAGATATGCAGTGTTGTAACAATGGTGCAATTAATATCTATGGTGTCAATGCACAGATTTACATAAAACCTTGAAGTCTTGATTCATAATCGTTATTTTATATTTTATTTTTGTTTATTGTTCACTACTTCATCTAGCATCTTCATCTTGGAATATTCGACTTGTACAGTCTAGCTTTAACTGACACAAATGGCTTGTCATCATGACACCATCAAGGACAGCTTATAAATGTTGAATGCCCACATAAAATATGCACAATGTGATAAATGCCTTTTCATAGAGGTTACGTAACCAGAAAAGAACCTTGGTGGCACAGTTTTGATGCATATTTTTAAAAATTCATGGAAAAAAAAAAAAAACATAAAATAAAATGAAAATGCTGCCCAAAAAAAAAATAAATAAATGCTGGCTACATTAACCACCTCCTTCCAAATGGAGCACAGGAGTCGGGACGATGTTCTGAAGTTCCCACGACAACAATATCGTGTGTGCTTATTGTTACCGTATATTGTGTGATATAATGTAATACTGGGACATGAAGTGTCGCCATTTAAAATAAATATCTATAAGAAAAATGTTATTGATTGTACAAAAAAAAATTGCCTGAAAATTCATCAAGTGTGTATTTATTTATGCAATTTGGGTCTCATGACATTCAGTTTGTGTTGAGAATATCACTGTTGTATAAAACGACTTGTTACAGCTGCAAATGTAGATCCTGGGGTAATTGTTAGTATAGTTGTCTGAAGGACACCCATTTAGCTTTGTGTAGATTAGTGTATAAAGATAAGATTTTTGCTGGGATAAGGCTTGCTTTGAATTAGTTGATTGGTATCTGGAAGTAGATGTTTTGTTTGAGAGAAACAGAATGATGAAAAGCTGAAGAATGTGAAGGTTCTGAAACTGATTTGAACACGCTCTCATCTGCTTCACGGCTTAATGCTACAATTCATCGTACTCTGAGTTATGACCTAAACACGTTCCAGTGCTTCGACTCGGAAAAAAACACGGATTCCCAGAGTATAATCATATTTGTATGGCTAGTCTCTGAATCTGAAGAACATGATCTGTCACTATGATTGCGTTAGGCTGAAATAAACAGAATTATGTTACAAATCTAAACTTACAAAGCTGTTAAAACATCTTTTCACAACACAAAAGCTACGTATCACGTAAAATCTGATGCAAACGGAAATCTGTTTACTGCTGACTGTGTGTGCCGCCATGTTTTTCTGAAGTCATGTGTGTTTATGTCGGAGAACTCGGGCTAGGTGGATGTAGTCCGTGTTGCCGACTGGGAATTCCACGTCCAGTGACTGCTCCGTTGTACTTTTCCGTGTTGGAGGTCAGGTTCTTCTGCGTACAATGGATTGCAGCATAAGGGTCGTTAAATTACTCCGTCAGTTCGAGTGAAGTTTGTTGAGATGAGATTTCAGGAAATGATGGTGTGTTTAATCTGTACATACGTGTCAACATGGGAATATTGAAGCTTATGGAATTAGCTAATTAGCACAGAGAGTACGAATCGGCAAGGAAAATGCTGAGGCCGAGTTTAAAAATCTGCTCTTGTGCTGTAAGCCGATGAAGGCGTGTTAAAAATACAGTTTTAAACATATTGGATGTTTCAGAGAAAGAGATGAAGCACAAATGTACATTCTATATGTTGGAGTGTATGGAGACAAAAAGAAAGAAATTTTATGTTGTCAATAACTGTAACCAAAGAACACTAACTTTGTAATGTATTTTTTTTATTGCTTAAACTGGATTTATTATATGTATCCACTGTAAACAACACAATAAATATACTTAATATTTACTGTATGAAATGTGCATGTGTTCCATGCTGTATATTTTAAGTAGTGCAATTTAAAGTTGCAGTTGCATAAGTAAGCATTGTCGTAGTGGACATCTATGCGTAATATTTTAAAACGTGTATTATGACTTAAAAGTGCAGATAAACAGTGAAATGGTGTTCTACATGTAGGCATGTGCCGATATTAAAGTTAACTTCCATCCTGCTTTACGATATTATTACTGTACTGTATTTAAAATTTACTGTACGTTTATGTGTACCTGTTGTGAATTATGTTGGGAAAATTACAAGCTTTAGAAAATAACTGTCGCTATGGGAGACAATGGAGAGGCTTTATTTTTGTGAATGGACTGCAACTGTAGTGATGGTGTTTTTTATTATAACAATATTGTTCGTGTTAAATAACTCAATTGATCCCACAGCACTGCTGAATTCTACTGGGATTGATTTGAGTTGATTAATTTCCTAGAACAGCAGCTCTGACAGTAGTGCAGCTGCAAATCACAGGTTTATATTAATGCACTCGTTCTAATAACTTATTGTTTCTATAGTAACAGCTCATTCACAGGGACGGGTTGTACAGCAGTCGCTTCAGGTAAATGGATAAAAAAAACGTGTGTAATTGTTGATATGGTGACATTTTCCATAAGGAAAGCTTCGTTTAACAGTTATGGAAGGAGTCTCCAGTGTCAGCGCTCAGAGGTAAAGCTGTAACTTTATGTTTTCTGACATCTTTAGGACAGAGGAGTTTACGCTTTGCGGTTTCTCTGCAACATGACAAGCTGAATTTTGTTTTTTTGTCTCATTAATTTAAAGAGAGACAGAGAGAGAGAGAGAGAGAGAGAGAGAGAGAGAGGCTGGTGAGGGAATGACTGTTTATAGCTGCTAAGTGATAACAGGAACTTGTTTCACAACATTATGTGTAACTACAAATGGATAAAAAGTATGATGTGTCGTTCTTTCATCAGTAAAAAAACCTGTAATTGTTGGAAAACTGTTAGTATTGTGGTATAAGAGGAATAAAACACTTCAGGACGTGCTGTTAAAGGGCAACAATCAACGTCAGGGTGCTGACAGTAACTTCATCGCTGATTATTTTCCTGTAACAGCATGACATGGATGATGAAGTTTTATTCCTCACTTACTATATTACTCCTGATTATCAGCACATGCCTGTGTAGAAGCAAACTTCGATGAAATGTAAAACACTAATGCGTATTAATTTCACGATTCCGTTCATCCACGACAGCTTTGATAAGATCGTTATGAAGTTCGGACAATTCCTATAACCTGATTGATGAAGGAAGACTGTCAGTCTTTATTAAGATTCATGATGTTCCTGAGTAACAGCACGCTGTCAGATGCGCTTATCCTGAGTAAAAAATAAATAAATAAAAGAAAGAAAACGGTCTGTTCTAACCTTATTGAAATCCAATTCTCATTCGCGCTTAATCCACCAGGACGGAGAGACGTTTCTTGTTTTTCAGCCCTGCGCTTCTGGCTCCCCTTAAATCACAGAGAAAGGATGTACTTAACAGGGCTTTATGTGGCGCAGCTGAAACAGCAGATGCAGCTTCAAAGCGCAGGATGATGACCAGAGCGATACACTGAAAGGTAAACCTACTATAAACAAAGACTTCCTTTACTCCTACAGCCAAAATACCCTCATGCAAATCTGAATACAGCGTGTGAGCCAGTGTTTGTTTTCACTGCAAACCTAAAGCCAGTTTCTTAATACAAATCTACTTTCATCATACTCTTAGGATGGATCGATTTTTCCTCATCACCTGGAAGACTTTACCAATTTACCGATCTTGCTCTTATAAAGCACAAAAACATGTGGTTTTTTTTTATCATGTTTTCCCCCCTCAGGAAATTCTCTTCGCCCTGCTCACTGAGTTTCCAAACGATGTTGCTTTGAAGCCGTGTCTGTTGGAACAAGTCTCTTTGATGCGAATACAAATAATATCTCATAAAAGAAACCAAACAGGATTGTCAAAGCAAAATAGGCAATAAATCTGTTTTTTTTTTTATAATAGGAACTGCAATTATGACTGCATCTGAGGAAAAATAATGCCAGTATGCAAATATGTGGCTAACATACTTTTCATTGTATGCTGCACAGTCCCATTTCTGAGCAAACTATTCAGCTTTTGCAGCTTCGCTTGACCCCTCATGCGCTCGGATCTTCTTCTGCAACTAAACACACAGTAAAAAATGGAGAGTAAAAACATAATTGTGTAAAAAAAAAAAAAAAATCCAGTCTCAGAATTATAATGCAAAAGCTATGCAAGAAATGTATTAATGCTTTCATTAAAAAAATAATTAATAAATATAATTGGGTTTAAAGGGATAGTCTGTTTAAAAAAAATCAGTGTAGTTGAACAGTCGAGATGTTTGGTGTCTGAAATCTTCTTCTTCAATCAAATATGACCTTGCTCTGTGCATGCATGTTTTTTTTT
Organism: Pangasianodon gigas; assembly: GCA_022758105.1. Lineage (NCBI taxonomy): Eukaryota > Metazoa > Chordata > Actinopteri > Siluriformes > Pangasiidae > Pangasianodon > Pangasianodon gigas. The sequence continues at coordinate 1,099,385 of CM040480.1, forward strand.
TTTTTTTTGTACTGGAGCTATGAGATGAATGTTGCTAACAAATAATAGAAATTAGTTTACAACGTTACTAAAAAGAAAATCCTAGCGGACTGAGGAAAAAAAAAAAGAATTTTGGCACAAAAACCCTTGAAGAAAACAGAAAAAATGTTCTTTTTTTTTTTACCGAGCATCAGTCTCGTCTTCTTGTTTTCTACTGGTTCATAAAATGAGGCTTGTGAATTTACAGGTCAAAGTTCAGCGACGTGAAGCGAAATGAACTGCTACTAGAAGCAAATGCGTCGTGCGTCCTTTCCCCTCCACAGACTCGGCTTTTCCTCAGTGCAAATTTTATCTCCGTTTCTGTATCCGACTGCTGCTTTATCTGAGAAAGCAGAGAGGCAGAGTTTTTAGGTGTCTCCTGTATCGCCATAGCAACAGGCCAAAAAATCTTAAAATGCCACAGCTGGCACCTCTGGTGTTAATATCCGCCTCAAACCACATCCAGTTCTCCAGATGTGCTGATGTGGTTTAGGACACAGTGGGACTTCCTGTCATCTATAAACATCAACCGAACTTCAGCGTGTAGCTGAACGATGTAACGTTATTTATGGGGCGGCCATCTTCCTTTTTTTAATCATTCACTAATCTTCTGTAATTTCTTTATCCTGGTCAGGATGGCGGTGGATCCGGAGTCTATCCCGGGATCATCTGCGAGTGTGAGGCGGGAATACACCCTGGATAAGACGGCAGTCTATTGCAGGACACCACACACACATTCACATCTGGAGGTGATTTAGCGTCACCAATCCACCTACTTAGGAGCTGAGAGGAAACTGGAAAAGCCCCAGATGAAACCCACATGGACACGGGGAGCACATGCACAGGAACTCCACACGGACAGTAACCCGAGCTCAGGATCGAACTGAGGACTCTGTAGCTGTGAGGCGGCATGGCTAGCTTTCCCAGAACTGCTTTTTTCTTTAGCACTAGGGCTGTGCGATACGACAGAAATATCATACCACGGTACCTGAAAAGATTTTTACGATACACAATATGTATCATGATATATAGGTTTGGTCACCAACTGCCAGCACAACAGTATTATTTTTTTAATAATTTTTTAATTTGGATATTATGGGTGGGATACACATCTAGTACTTCTTAGATTCATGAATCTAACAAGTTCTGGATGTGTAAGAGTCATGAATCATGAGGCTCCAGCGCAAAACTGAAAAAACAAACATCAGACACCAAACATGTCTGAACATTTCTGTGGGACTATTTCTCAAAAGTTTAGGCTATTAATCACTAACTGTGTTCCTAAAGATCCACCTTCACCTTCAGGCAGAATTCAGATTCTGATGAAACAGAGCTGATCGGGCAAAACAGGAAGTGTTGCGCTGGGGTTGTGTTGTGGATTTTTGGCAAATAAAGCTGCTTTTTGTGAGCAATTATGAAGTAAATTATGGGCTAAATCACTGGGTCGGTGGGCATCCATCACTGCAAATGCTTTTTGATGTAGAAATATCTGAGCTGCCTGGGGAACTCATAACACATCCATGTGTACCTGCTCTAACATAAACTGCAGGGGGTCATCAGGTCTGTCATAAACCAGGCTCTCTGTGATTTCCTGATAAGAGAGAAAAAAAAAGAGAAAATGAGAAAATGAGATGAGTAATAACCGGGGCTCGCTCGGCGTAGAGCAGACCTGCTTATGATCTCGCTGATGATTTCTGGCTGTGATGTGACTAGGCCGTCTCACATGCTGCTAATTTTTTCGTTTCCTAGAAAGTATTGCTGAAACAAAATTCTAATTTTTATTTTAAATTTTAATTCAGACCACAGTTAAAGTCCTCCTGAAAAGGCTTGAGTGCTGTGATTTGATTCAGTATATGTCTGTGTGTTTCCTTTTGAAACAGGAAGTCAGGGTGATGGAGTGTTGAAGTGCTTGACTGATTTACACAACAGCCAATAGCGTTGGAGTTATGGCACAGCCCCGCCCAGTCTCAACACACTTGACGGTAGCTTAGTGAACTAGCTAAATATGGGGAAGAGTTTATCCAGAGTTTTTTCTCAGCTGTGGAGAATTTGTCACCGCTGCTTTCATTTTAACCAGGACAATATCCTAGACCAGGGGTTCTGAATCTTTTGGCAGTCAGAGACCTCTATAACTGAAAAATAAATAATTCCACGGACCTCCTCAGTATTGATTTATTTCATGAACATTATTTAAATTTGTCAAGTAATATTTTATCTGTTTATTAAAGCCATAGAGCTTTCTATTCCAGAGCCTTTCTTTGATAGAACACATCAAAGGTCTGAGTTGACTTTGGTGCTTGGACCCCTAAATATAATAACTTTGATAATGTGGGTCGTGATTTCTACCACAGTAACAAAATAAATTTTTTTAAAAATCACAGACCACAGGCTATGCTTCATGGACCCCACTTTGAGAACCACTAGCCAATACGACGAGACAGTGTATGTTTTTGGCGTACGTGGTTGATACGAGGTCGAGCGCCAGAGGTGCCGATGGTGACGGAGAGCCGCAGGGTCGTCACCGGGAGATTCTTACTGATGTTGTACAAAGACAGGATTCTCCATCAGTCTGAAGTGGTGACATTCTGACACTCAACAGCCTCAAGATGTTAAAAATTTTTTTGAAGAGTGTCCATTAGATACGCACTCACACAAACTCCACCCTCTTCCAAATTAATGAACTCCAACCATCTATTCTGAGGTGGGAAAAAGAATAGGGCGCGGGAAGACGCACAATGAAAAACACACCGAAAAACCATGTTTAATGCTAACACGTTGCTACTGTAGAGCAAGACACGCCCCCTTGGGCGGGACATACACGTACTACAGAGCATGTAATTGGATGAACACAAGATTAGGACAAGATGAGTCATGAAAAATGTGTCTGTTTTCCCTGAAGTCATAACTAGAGCTGTAAAAGTAAAATGAGGATATCTCCAAAATTATTTTTTTTCTAAATATCCTGTCATATTGGAGTCCATTACAAAAAAGCTCCGAAACACCGATTTTGATTTCAGGAACACTTTAATCTTGTGCATGACTGGTTTATCGGGCAGTAAATCTCCTGAATAATACACGGACATTCAGAGCGATAAAGGACTTTCCAGGTCATACAGTTGGTTATCCCTGGATTAAACCTGTATCATCAGGATGATCAGGATAATGACGCTCATTTTCCTACCTGGAATATCTGCAGAATGTTATGGCTCTCCAGGTACTTCACTGTCCTCTCATAAGGGTCTGCAGAGCTGTCTGCTTTTTCTGCTGTACCTAAATCTGAATCTGCCATCATAAAGCTGAAAAGTCTTTCTGACTGTGAAGAGAAAAAAATCCCAAAAGTGATTAGAAACATGGCCTTGGAAGCCTGAGAACTTTTCTACTAAATACTCAATGCTAACTAGCTAATTTAACCAAAACTAATGAATTGCGTCACTCTCTGATCAGTTAAGGTTTTGTAATGAAGCAGGTTACCCTTTTACACTAATTATGATCGCTGTAAAGCGAGGAGTTGATTCCTAAATTGAATAAAACCACAGAAAACACGGTGTTCTTCACAGTTTGGCTTCCTGCAGGTTTGTTTATAGCGACTGAAATGTCAGGCTGTAACCCCTGGCAACCGCGCACGAGAGACTTGGATGATGTCATTACTGTAATAAGATACCGACCGTTTTTTTTTTTTTTTTTTTTTTTTTTTTTTTTTTTTTTTTTTTTTTTTTTTTTTTTTTTTTTTTTTTTTTTTTTTTTTCTGTTGTTGTTTTTTTAAATTTCAAATCGCGCACTTGCACGTGCGCGTATTTAACGGTCAACTGATTCAAATCTCTAGTCATAAGAATGCGGAAATAAAATAAAATTCCCGGATTTAACGCTTTTATAGTTTTTTAGGGCCTGAAGCATACATGTGGAAAAAGAAAGGTGGCGTTCAAAATCACTTTCTACTGTCCTAAATAGTATGACAAAATAATATAATATAGTAGAATATAGCAGTCAGTAAAGTCTAATTGAATATAAGCAAAATGTTATTTTTAAAAATATTTTAATAAAGTGTAGGAATAAATACATAAATATAAAACTGCATACTTTTCACCTAACTTGCCTAATGTATTTAACAGTTAAATATTTAAATAATAATTAAATAGTTTAACTATACTCATTTAAAAAATCTGTGCAATGATGAGGGATTATTATTATTATTATTATTATTATTATTACTATTATTATTATTATTATTAGTGCTAAAAGTCTGAGAAAGCCTACTGTAAAGAATTTATCATGTTGTGAACATTTAATATGGACATTTGACATATGATAATTTATAAAAGTAAGAAAAGAAAAGAAAAGAAAAGAAAAGAATGAAGTATTATTTTATTTTATTTTATATAAATGTTTGCCTCCTTTGTCATACTTTTTCCTTTGTCACTTGCTCACTTTACGTCTTACTTTAGTACATTTGTTTCTTTGCTTGTGTGTGTGTGTGTGTGTGTGTCTATTACATGTAAGCAATTTCCTGAGCCTCACTGTAAGCATTTTAATGTAAATACAAAAGTATGTGCACCCCTGACCATCACACCCATATGTGTTTCTTCCCTCAAACTGTTACCACAAAGTCTGAAGCACACAGTTGTATAGAACGTCTCTGTATTCTGTAGCATTACAGTTTCCCTTCACTGGAACTAAGAGACTCAAACCTGTTCCAGCATGACAATGCCCCTGTGCACAAAGCGAGCTCCATGAAGACATGGTGTGTGAAGGTTGGAGTGGAAGAACTCGAGTGTCCTGCACAGAGCCCTGACCTCAACCCCACTGAACACCTTTGGGATGAACTGGAACACCGACTGCACC
>CM040480.1:1108202-1126240 GCA_022758105.1 Pangasianodon gigas
TGTGTGTGTGTGTGTGTGTGTGTGTGGAGTGGAGCTCGGCTTAAAGAGAGGACAGAAAGTGGGTCAGATGGCTTAAAACGGATTTATTAACGACACAAAGCAATGAATACGTTTGAAATTTGAGATCTGGTGTCTGAGCAGATTTCGGATTTAGGATGATAAATTGTCTCATAGGAAGGTATTTTTTTTTATTTTTTATTTTTTTCCGATAATAAAGTGAGATAACAGGTGCTGGTAAATCAGTGCGCGTGAAGCCTCTGCTCTCCGGTTCGACTTCTCAGCTCTCTTCAGCTTTAACTCTTTTACACACTTTAAACATTTCAGCATTTCTACACAAGAGGATAAAGTATAAAGAGAGCGTATCATACGGGCTGTAATTATCCGTATCGCTTCTATTTCTCTTATTATTGTTCATATTAGTAGTAATAATAACAGTAGTAGTAGTAATAGTATTATTATTATTGTGATTATTATTATTATTATTATTATTATTATTATGCACTGATTGATCAGACCCTAAAAAATGAATATTTCTCCGATTGTCACTAAAACCCAAACTCTACTACATCGCTGTGATGTGTTTGTTTTTTTTTTTTTTAGTTGTTTTGTTTATTTTTTTTTTTTTTTTTTTTTTTTTTTTTTTTTTTTTTTTTTTTTTTTTTTTTTTTTTTTTTTTTTTTTTTTTTTTTTTTTTTTTTTTTTTTTTTTTTTTTTTTTTTTTTTTTTTTTTTTTTTCACCAAGTGTTGTCCTTCTGTAACTTTTCCTCGATCAGGCTCGAATTCGGAAAAGAGCCGCTCACAAACATGACCTTGCTACTTTCATACATTTATATATATTTATACATTTATATAATCTATATACGTATGTCGAGCCGTGTCTAACAAAACACACAGATCACACACGTTCAGTATCTCAGACACGTGTATCCGATCACATTAATGCATTTTAACAGCACTCATAACTCCACAGAAGGAAGTGTTAGGCCTGTGCAGAGTGTGTGTTAGTTTAATAAAATACAGGCCTTTTTTTTCCCCTCGAGCACATGTTCTTTATCTTTATCTCGAACTCTGAGCGTTCCTGTAGTGAAAGAGTGAAAGAGTTCTGTCGGGAAAGAGAGAGAGAGAGAGAGAGAGAGAGAGTCACAGGTTAGACGCTGATGCGGTTCATTCAGGATTGGATTTCGATTTTTATATTTATATTTATATCTACATTTATATGTATTTTGTTTGTTGTTGTTTTTTTTTTTTTTACGATACCGTGCCGTTATTGCGACTCCACCGGGAAACATTTAACAACCGTTTTCAAGAGCGTAAAAGAAGACAAGTGTCACTAGGGCTCGTGTTTATATCATACGACTAGATTTGTTGATTTATTTCGGTCATTTGTTTCCTCGTACACGTTCCTCTCCATGAAGCAGAACAGGAAGCTTTGTCTGTGATTCAATGTTAAATATTATGAATATTGTGATATTGCAAAACAGTGTGGAAGAAACAGTGTCAGGGAAACATTGCGATATTAAAAACTCAATATGGACGCACGGGCCATGTTTCGACCTCCAGGTCAGAGGTTATTACGGCAGGAAGAGTCTGACCATCTGCACTTCATATCGAGTCGAGTGTCCTGAAAAAGCCTCAAGCCCTTAAAATAGGTTTGGAAAAAGTTTAGCCACTTGTGTTTTTTATTTTCACAAGTGGATGAAGGGCGTGGGTGTGTGTGTATATATGTGTGTGTGTGTGTGTGTGTGTCATCTGCATAAGGGTCAAAGGTCACACCCGCTCTGACTTAAAATAAAATATGTATCAAGACGAACATCCCCAAAGCGATCTTTTCTTGGCAGGATTACAAATCTCGTATCCTCAATATTCCTATTTTATCCAGATGATAATTCTCCAGCAGTGTTTTTTTCGCGTCTGTGAGCCGACACGGGCCACGCAGCCGTCCGCTTCCTGACACGGAATTATTAATTAATATTTAACATAGTCGACCAGAGGACAGGAAATAAATAAGCCTTGTGTTCTTAGCTTTTTTTTTTGTACATTTTCTACACTGCAGCTATAAATATTACTTATGTATACAAAAGACAGAAGTCTTTTATGTAAATTGATGAAACCTGCTCGTGTTTTTAGATTATTATTATTATTATTATTGTATTAAATCATGATTTTGTTCTGTATATTTTTTCGTAAAATTAAACTATTTCGGAACGACTTTATGGACTCGTTGGGTTTCGGACTTGTAGCTCCTTGTGCATGGCAGGTTCTTGGAAAGCGATATGTGTGTGTGTGTGTGTGTGTGTGTGTGTGTGTGTGTGTGTGTGTGGCCACGTCGTCGTGACGTTGTACAAAACGTTTGTGCCGTAACTATTTCAAAAGTGTAAATTCTGATTCTATTCACGTTATAGACGTCTGTAACATAGAGTCCATTTTATTTCCGATTAGGTTCATTTCAGCTTATTTTTTTTACAGTAAATTCTTTTAATTCTTGAGCCAGTTGATTCATGGAAATAGGATTTATAGCTGGCAAGCTTTCAATAAGATCTTTTCACACATTTTCCTCTTAAAAAAGTCTAACCTCATTAAAGCCAGACGCATATAACGTCTTGTATAAAATATACAACGCGTGTGCTGAGTAATATTTCAGCTTTAACCTGTTATCAAGCTTCTGTTAGGGGTTATAACGTCAGAAAATTGTGTCATGTGACATCTTTTAAAATAATAAGAAACAAAAAAGCTTAAAAAAAAATGTTTAAACAAGAGCAAAACCTGCGATTTAGAACACAACCAATATTACGCGAACATCTGTACGATTATCGCCGACTCCGTGCGCAAGTTAAGATAAAATTCACTCAGGATGTGCAGGTTATTCACGTGTCCCCTTTAAAAACACTTTTTTCCCTACGTTCACACCACTTTAACGTGTCAACGTTGGCAAGGTCACGGGCTGATAGAGATATCCATATTGCGTTTTTCCACTCGAGGCTGTTTAAGAATCCACTTAGGCAAGAGAAGATGATTTCTACAACAAGATCTTACGAAGAGTTTATTTCTCATAGTTCTGATGTACACCTACGCTAATATAGACTTATAACATGTACATGACAAGCTGTAATACATGTGGGAAATAACGCATATATGTAATAATCTATAATACGTGGATATATATTAATATATCTATGTAATAATCTATAGAATACATGTACATATAATAAATGCAGGTAATAATCAATATAATACGTAAGTAACAAGGCATGTATGTAGTAATCTATATCATACGTGTAGGTAAGAAGGTTTGTATGTAGTAATCTCTTTAATACATAGGTAACATTGCACACGTCATATATATAGCATATGTATGTAGTAATGCGTGTGTGTAGTACTCTATGCCATACATGTATGTAGTAATGCGTGTATGTAGTAATGCGTGTATGTAGTAATGCATGTGTGTAGAAATGCGTGTATGTAGTACTCTATATAGTACATGTATGTAGTAATGTGTGTGTGTATTACTCTATATAGTACATGTATGTAGTAATGTGAGTATGTAGTACTCTATATAGTACACGTATGTAGTATGTGTGTATGTAGTACTCTATGCCATACATGTATGTAGTAATGCGTGTGTGTAGTACTCTATATAGTACACGTATGTAGTAATGTGAGTATGTAGTACTCTATATAGTATATGTATGTACTAATGCGTGTGTGTAGTACTCTATATCATACATGTATGTACTAATGCGTGTATGTAATACTGTATATCATACATGTGTGTAGTAATGCGTGTGTGTAGTACTCTATATAGTACACGTATGTAGTAATGTGAGTATGTAGTACTCTACATCATACATGTGTGTAGTAATGCGTAGTACTCTACATCATACATGTGTGTAGTAATGCGTAGTACTCTACATCATACATGCATGCAGTAATGCGTAGTACTCTACATCATACATGCGTGTAGTAATGCGTAGTACTCTACATCATACATGCATGCAGTAATGCGTAGTACTCTACATCATACATGTGTGTAGTAATGCGTAGTACTCTACATCATACATGTGTGTAGTAATGCGTAGTACTCTACATCATACATGCATGCAGTAATGCGTAGTACTCTACATCATACATGTGTGTAGTAATGCGTAGTACTCTACATCATACATGCATGCAGTAATGCGTAGTACTCTACATCATACATGTGTGTAGTAATGCGTGTGTGTAGTAATGCGTGTGTGTAGTACTCTATATCATACATGTACACTATTTGGCCAAAAGTATGTGCACCCCTGACCATCACACCCATATGTGGTTCTTCCCCAAACTGTTGCCACAATGTTGGAAGCACACAATTGTACTGAACGTCTCTGTATGCTGTAGCTTTACAATTTCCCTTCACTGGAACTAAGAGACTCAAACCTGTTCCAGCATGACAATGCCCCTATGCAGGTGAGGTCTATGAGGATATGGTGTGCCGGGGTTGGAGTGGAAGATCTCAAGTGAACCCTACTGAGCACCTTTGGGATGAATTGGAATGGCAAATGCACACCAGGTCTCCTCACCTGATATCAGACATTAGTACCTAAACTCACTAATGCTCTTGTAGCTGAATGAACACAAATCGCCACAGCCACGCTCCAACATCTAGTGGAAAGCTTCCCAGAAGAGTGGAGCTTATTATAGGTGTCAGGTGTCTACAAACTTTTGACCATATAGTGCATGTAGTAATGTGTGTATTAATGTATATAGTACATGCATGTAGTAATGTGTGTGTGTGTGTGTGTGTATAGTACTCTGTGCTTATGTGTGGCTTTAGATTAGTCAGTGCTATTTAAAGCTAGAGTAAAGTACACACTTAAAAAATGTCTCTGTAGACCCCCCTTTAAAACTTTCTTTTTTTCCTACACCTGTACCAAGGTCACTTTTTGATAGCAGTATTAATATCAGCTATTTATATACATACGCTGATATATGGATTAATCATTGCTGCGCTATTCAAACAGATCATAGTAATATTCTGGATACGTTTAAGCGTTAAGGCCGCTCTCGTACTGCCAGATAAAATTTAAAAAAAAAAAAAAAAAAGAATCTTTTTATATAAATTTCTCATTAAAGCAATGAATACTCTGTGCACTCTACAGACTCATCTCACTACACTTTATTTCTTTCTACAGCCTCGGTTTATTAGTCACTTATAAAATTACCCATACAACCGTGTTGTGTTTTTTTCTTTTTCTTTTTTTGTCACGCCCAGGCCTTATACGAAAACCAGAACCGTAAAAACTCTTTGGCATCGACGAATTTTAGGACGTGGTGTTTATTTAGAAATGTGTAACGACGTCAAAGTCAGTGTGTCACACTGTGTGGCTGAAACGAGCCTGTCAGCTGCCTTTTAATTGATTACATTTGCCATTTCCATGAAGTTCCTGTCTCTCTGACAGAATGACACAGAAATAAATAAAATATGTATATATATATATTTCTGGAAATGACTGAGGAACACATTTAACCCGTTCATGCCCGGCTTTTTTCATCCTGAAAACGTCATGCACGTCCAACTACATCCAGTGACCCGATTAAACAGGTTTATCGTTTTTCTTTAATTATAATTGACTAAATGTTTGCATTCTTTAAATAAAAATCGGATTTGAATACTGGCAACTGTAGTTGCTGTCGGCTAAATAACTTGGAAACACCTCGAGTGTGATTATGAGTCAGAACTGGAGTGCCACTTTGGGGACTTTAAGATGTTTATTGGATAAAAGTAGACAAAGATTACTCCTCAAAGGCTCACATATTAACGAAATATAATTTCCTTTAAACCAGGATATTAAAAACGTTATTAAAAGCATTACATTTTTCTAAAAATTAAACCCATTTGAAAGGAAATGTCAGAAAACATAATGTAAGAATAACAACTTTCATACTGAAATGGATGTATAACTATCACATAGTGTGTGTGTGTGTGTGTGTGTGTGTGTGTGCGCGCATGTGAATCTCATCCATGGAAAAAGAAATTGTAAATAGGTTTAGTGTGTAGTTTACACAACAGGTGAAGTTCTACAATATTCTAAAAAATATCTAAAAAAAAAAAGATCTAATTATTTCATTTCCTGTCATGTGATAAGGCCAACCAGCTGTGACCACTTTCTGGAGGAAGTTCATCTGAAATTAAAAGTAAAATTTTATATAAACCAAAGATGTTAAGGTTGACACGTGCTTCCTCCAAGACCATTTTTGCGTGTAACACACTCAGAGGAAAGCGCTATCCGCCCTCTTCCACATACACGAGCTGACAGATGCTGACGATTGGCTAGTGTCGATTTGATTGACAGGGGAGAGAGAGTAATGCCCCTCCCACGCAGAGAGAAATGTGTTTGCTCTCTCGGACTCTCGGCCACGGACGTCTGCGGCGTCGTCGGGATTCGAACTCGTTGACAGATCTCGAGCGGTACTTCACGTCGTCATCGAGCCACTTTGAAAAGCCTCTACTTTGAAAAGGAGCAACTCTCCCTCGGCGCTTCAGCCATTCTAACAACATTTCTAACTCCAGGGCGTTCTCATGGCTCCATCTCTACCAAAAGAGTTCCTCTCTCCACATTTCAGCGGTTCTAGTATATCAGGCACGTATCAGTAGTGCTCTACATCTCGTCGAGTTTCTCAGCGTGGACTCTAAAAGTGGATTTATCACATGGCATGAAGTGAAAGTAAAATTCCTGGGTGTCTGTAAGTGCTTCGTTGAATTTTATTCTTTGATGCGAATCATTAAAATCCTGTATAGCACTTCACTAGACTTTCACTCCAGCAGGACAGACTGTTGAAAACTCTTAAATGGTCAGCGTTAATATTTTTGTTCAATATCTCTTTATAAAGGCGCATGCTTGTTAATGATTTTAGGGTCTCTTTTGATAGATTGAAACCGAAAAGATTCATTCTGCAGGACATTTAATTCAATCGAATCTTTAAGCATTAAAGCGGTTCAGCGATTTGGTTTAACTGTATATTGTGTCGCAGTATGATTGAATCGAGCTAATATTCCGTCAATATGATGCGGAAAATCTTAAATGTAGTTCCCTAAATCATCATTTTCCCCTTAATGTATATTATATTCCACCTGTAGTATATAGTAGGTCATGTATACATTATGTACGATGGTGAGTCAGATGAAAACCTTAATTATAAATGCTTTTTTTTTTTTTTTTGCACACAGGTGTCATTAAGGTGTAACATTTTTCACCCGCGTTTTCATTCAGTGTGAGTGTTCCAGCGCTTAACGAGGGTCCTGATTGTTCTAGAAAATATTTGATTCTTATATATATATATATATATTTATATTTTTTTATGTAGAATGTATTAGTATTGTTTAGGCTCATCAGTCTGCTGAATGGTATTTTTAATTAATATCAAAAGACAGAAATAAATTATTTACTGACAATAATCACAAAAGTGTGAAAAAAAAAAAAACCTTCTCTCTCACCTGTAGGGAAATTGTATTTATTTCATGCATTTATAAGTATAACCTTGCACGCATTCATAAGAATAACCTCGATCAGTGCAACCTTGATGTCTCTCACTGTGCACATGTTAGCAGGTGCCTGTCATTGTGCATGAAACAGATGTAAAGTATTTGGAAATGATGTAAGTGCTCAAGCCTGAAAAGGACGAGAAAGCCCTTTTATGACCACACACGTATACTAAATAAGGCCATACACTGAACCCTGAAGGAGAAGTTTGGCCTGAGAAATGGAGTGAACAAACGGGTGTACTGTTTAGAGACAAAAAAAAAAAAAAAAGGGAGATGATTCAATCGTTAGCAAAAAAGGAATGAACCTGAATATCCGAGTGTGTGATATATCGTTATTCGTGTTATATAATTACACCGCTTGTCTGCTTTTATCCGAGGAGCTATAAAAAGTGTTCAGGTCGAAGTGTACCTTTAGAGATGTTCACTGTTCTGCACTGAACGTGATATAAAATAAATACCGAACGTTCAATGAAAACGGTGGCGAAGATCGCCGAAAAACATATCGGGTATCGTGTCCTGTAACAAAACGACAAATATGTTTATATGTTCACAAATAAAGAGACTCGACTGTTTTTTTCCTCGTGTGTGTGTTAGAATTGATTTTATTACATTTTATATACTTTATATTCAGACTGGACAATATGACAAAGAATATCATCACAATATTTCAAATTTTTTTCTACGATACTGGATATGTACAGGACAGCAGCGTTGCGTTTAAAAACGAACCTAGTTAATAATGCGTACGAAAATAAATTAACACTGAAAAAGAAAAAACATTTTAACAAATGTAAAATTTAGAAAATAAATGCTTCCAGAGTTTGTAATTTTGATGAAAAAAGTAGAAAAAGATATCACGATATCTCAGGAAAGTGTATCATGACATAACTTATCACGATACGGATTATCATCATATCGTTCAGCTCTACTTTATACTTTATGTTAGATTTATTATATTTACAGTGTAAGTGATTTTTGTGTGAAAGATTTAAACTGTGAAGTGCTTTTAGTTCAAAGCTTTTAGTTTAGTAGTAGCTTAGTAGTTTTTAAAGAAAACACTATCGATATCAGTATCAGTTCATACCCAAGGTTTTCGTATCGGTATCGGAAATGAAAAAGCGGTATCGTGCCGTCTCCAATAAATACTCGTTTGCCTTGACTCACTAGTGGAAACTAACTTTATCGTAAAATAAAATCGTATTGACCAGCCCAGTGTTGTACACATTAGAAACACGTGTGTGTGTGTGTGTGTGTGTGTGTGTGTGTGTGTGTCTCAGAGAAGTGAGGATCCTGGGATACTCTAAAGCTCGTGACAGAAACGATCTTCACCGGTCTAATTGAAAGTCAAGGCCAAATTTGCTCCACGCGTCGGAGGAGCGTCTGATGTGACGATGATGAAAGCGCCGGCGCTGTTTCACCGAGCTCGGAAACAGTAATCTGTTTTCACCTAACTTCACTAAGAGCTAAATATTCATTTCATTCTCCACTTCAATCCCTCGGAGAACGTTTTGAGAGGGATTACACGTAACCGTCGATGGGGCTTAACTTCCTTCCCAAACCTTTTGGCGAGATTTAATCGTGCGTTCGTTTCTGTATTATCTAGGTACATTTTAACAATTAAAAAGTTTCAAGGTCAACCTTAAATCATAGAAATATTTCAATTAAATATTTCAAGTGTTTAGGTAGAATCACGTTTTTCGTAGTGTTTCTGTAGAAACCTGATTTAGGGGCGGGGCTACATATGAGCTTTGTTTTTTTTTTTTTTTTTTGACAACGTCACTGCTTTAGATGTGTTACTCTGAAACATTTCGCTCATCTAACCATAGTGAGGAACAAAATACAAAATTTTAGCCACGGAAATCTCACTCGAGTCGACGTCTGACGAACGTGAGCTAGCTTCCTAGCGTTTAGCTAGCCAGCTAGCTATTTGAAACGACAAGTAAATTTGCATATTCATGTATATTCATGTGTATTCCGATATATTTATATACGTTCATAGATACTGGAATTTTTACTGAGGAGACATTCTTAAACTATCTTAAATCATTTCCTGGACTGAACTATGTTAAACAGTTTATTATTTAACGTAGCCTGTTTGTCATGGTTTATAATGAAACGTTCGGTCGTATTTGCATATAAAACAGAAACTCGTTTGTTTTTGTATCGACTCGTCCTTGTGATTAAAGCGATCAGTTATATAATAAAACGAGTTTCTCAACCGGCTGAATATTAACATAGACAAATTCAGCACAGTTTCATAGAAAAGTGTAATGTAAGTTCTGTAAGTTATATAAAATATAAATCTCATAGTAAATATTTCCTGTGCACTTTCGATGACCTGATATGACCCGAAGATGAAGACTTTAGTTCGTTAACTATCTGTAAATCAGATTGCTTTTTTTAGTAAAACCAAGACGTGACTGTATTTATAAACCTGTTAGGAGTTTGTGTACGCTGAGTAGAAGCAGTGGATTTGTGGTAGATGTGAGGTTTCGTTTTGGTTAAAGCGTCACCCCATGACAACCGATACAAACACACAGAATTTTTTTGTTAAATACACCAGGAGGAACGTGCTGTAAACTGATAGAAAGTCGTGAACGAGACACACAGAGAAGAACGTGTGGAGTTTGGAGTGAACCGAGTGAACCCACTGCTGGAATGAAGCACACACTTGATACTGATTCTGTTTTGAAGTTCACTTTTTTTTCTTTTCTTTTTTTTTTAAACCCAAGCCCGAGGCTTAATCAGCGGATGGAAACCTGGATCGGTGTTGTACTTAAATGAATGCATGTTTTGTTTGTGTTATGTATTTTTCCATTGTGCTGGAATGTTCTCCTCACCGAGCTCCAAATTCCCGGGATGCTTGTGGAATGTGGGCTGATAACTCCGTATAAGCTGCTATTATTTGTTATTATTATTATTATTGTTATTTTTATGTATTTAATTTAATTTTTTTTATCAGTATGAGAGGTATGAGCTCCGAGTTAACGTCAGGGTAATCCGTCACCGGTTATGTAAATTCAGTTTGCGCAACACCTCGTGTTTCAGCGATTCTAATATGATTTGGTTTGGCTTGGTTTGGTGACACCCTGGGCAAAACATTGCACGTTTTCTGTTTTGTTTTGTTTTGTTTTTTGGCCGTTGCTCTTTGTTTGCCGAACCTTTCCCGTTCCCTGATCAGTAGGAGGAGTCACGTTGATTACAAGTTCCCAGGGCAAGCCGTTTAACCGTTTTCTGAGAACGTTGTAAACAGTTCGATCGTGTGAAAGGTTCTAGGTTTTAAGAAACGCATCACACCTCGATTGCAAAAGTGTAAAAGTGGCGCACGTGTGTTTACTCACCAAATCTTACCTTACAAACCAGCACACGCCGCGTGTGAGGACAGAGACAGAAGTCGTGTTCAGGCATGGACACGTTTTTTAATTTTTTTTCACATCATGTCGCAATGAAACAATTTCAACCCACAGAGGAATGATTCTGTGGTCAGTTAAGGACAGCATTTCAACAGGAAGGCCATGAGATACACACACACACACACACACATTTGAACACATCTGAAGTGAAGCGAACTCAAACGATGGCTGTCTCAGTTTAAATCCGGTGGTGTATGTGTGTGTGTGTGTGTGTGTGTGTGTGTGTTTAAACACATCCCGTATGTGGAGATTAACTGTGTGTGATGTTCTCAGTGACAGATCTGGATCGGCTGAAGAGAACGCACTCAGAGGAGCATCAGATGTGATCTTCGCAGCCGAGGGACGCTGGAGAGGAAGTGTGTTCTCCATCCGAGAGTGAGAGGTGAGCTCAGCGCTCTGATTCAGCTGCTCTCGCCGTTACACCACCACGTGTCCGCGTTATTATTCTTATTCCTTATTCTTCTTTTGGAAGATAGTATAATTATCAGTCGTGTCACAAGAGCCGTGTTGCAATTCGCTCCCTGGATAGTGCACTTTATTAATACCTGTAATGCGCTACAAGTGTACACTACGTATGTATCTTGTACGATTTCTTTTAGCTCGAAATTGCAACGATGGATGTCGAATTGGTTAAACTTCACGTATAAATGTCAGTTAAAGGTGTGTACGTGGCGTGATCGCTAACAGCTACTCGTCAGTGGTGTGTTTAATGCAAATTGCTTTTATTCTGTCGGTAGTTGTGTGGTCTGAGGTCGCCTGGTGATTTTATAATTTGAATTGTTTATGTTTTTGTCGCATTCCCTGCTTCCTTCCTCTCTGCTGCCCCCTATATAGTGAAAGAGTGAGTGAGGGAGAGCAATTTTAGACACAGCATGTGGTTCATCTGATGCAACACGAAAAAATCCTACCCAGAATGCTTTTACACGCTCTGATCTGGGATCAGATAGAGCCGTTCAGTCCCGAATCAAATACAGAGGTAAAGCAAGCTGATCCCAGACCAGTCCAAGTGATCCAATTCCTGATCAGTTTGAAAGACAGAGTAATCTGGTTCTAGACTGATCAGAAAAACAGCACGATCTGATCTCGGATCAGTCTGTAAAACCTCATGATCCGATCCGAGATCAGTCCAAAAATGCTTCCTGATCTTAGATCAGTCTAAAAACCTTAATGATCTGATCTCAGATTAGCTTCCTGATCCAATCTCAGACCAGTAAAAAAAAAAAACCTTCATTATACAATCCCAGAGCAGTCCAAAAAGCTTCATGATCCAATCTAACATCAATCCAAAAAGCTTCATGATCCAATCTAACATCAATCCAAAAAGCTTCATGATCCAATCTAACATCAATCCAAAAAGCTTCATGATCCAATCTAACATCAATCCAAAAAGCTTCATGATTCTATCAAAGAATCCAAAAATTTTTGTTATCCGATCAAAGATAAATCTAAAAATCTTCATGAGCCGATCCTAGCTCAGTCCAAAAAGCTTCGAGATTCGATCCAAGATCCGTCCAAAAACTTTATGATCCCAGATCAGTCCAAAAAGCTTCATGACCCGAACCCAGATCAAAGACAGAGCGATTTTTATCTGCCAGCTTTCTAAAAGCCACATGAGTCCAAAAGAATTCCGTCCCAAATCAGTGTGAAAGGCTGCGAGATCTGATCCCAGATCAGTCCAAAAGGCCCCACTTTGTGCTCAGGTGTAAGTTACCTGTTGTTGTTGCATAACCACGCGAAACACAATGAGTCCTTTTTCTTCTCTGTAGAAGAGCGTGTTTGTGAGCCGTACAGCTGTTGCAGATTTATGCTAATTTGCGAACGGTCCTGGTATTTATCGTAGTTGAGCTCCAGATCCGTTCCTAAAAGTCCTGCTGTAACTGATTCATAAAACCTGGAGATCTGTGCAGTGTCGCACTGAGCCGTTTCCTCATTTTCAGGATGGTTAAAGGAAAAAAAAAAAAAAAAAAAAAAGACAATTTCCCAAATGGGTTTTTTGCGCGACTCTCCTCTAAGGGCCGAGTGTGCGAGTGCGTGGAGTTTTGGCATTGTAGCCCCTCTCGAGAGTTTTGCATTTGCTGAGGAATTCTCTTTACACACTGTGGCATTGTTCTTACACACGCGATTCACCGTGTTTCTCTGAATTGGGCAGCACAGTGTTTTTCCATCATGGCTGTGGTTTGGGGTGGTATTGGGAGTGCTGCTTGTGTGTGTGTGTGTGTGTGTGTGTGTGTGTGCGTGCATATGCGATATGGCAGTGGCTTTAAATGAGAGCTGTTAATATAGGCATTGACTATAACATGCCGTCTGGCTTCTCGATAAGGCTACACGGCTTACACACACTCCGCTCCACGACACACACTCGTCTCCCGTCGAGCAACAGCTGAGACTATTAAGCAGGGGAAGCACTCCACGGAAAAGCCCATCGCGGCAGACATTTGTGTGCGCGCACGCGTACGCGTTTGACCCTCGCATGGCCCTCCTGCTCGTGTGTGTGAATGTCAGAGCGTGCGTCAGGCCTTGGCTCAAGCACCAGGCGAGTGTATATCGTTCCTGTTCACCTCAAATGACTCTTATACAGAGAGAGAGAGAGAGAGAGAGAGAAACACACACACACACACACTTTGCTCTAGTTATCTTCCTCACACACCCTTACCAGGAAACCAGTTTCTCAGTGTCACGTTTACATCTGATCCAACACTGTGGGAACGTTTACCTCAGAGAACCTGATCATATGGACACAACAGAGTCCAAAATCAAAGCATTTCCACCTTAAAGTCGTAAGACTTTATAGCACTTCTCTAAAACGTGTTTCACGATACGTAATAGACTTCAATCCTTACTAAAAAAAAAATACAAATAAAACACCAGGTTATAATAAACCTACTACGAAACGCTAGGTTATACAAGTAGCTTTGTTTTTTTAAGACGATTCATGCTCTGACCTGTGGTGTTTGTGATTTTATCGTTGTGTCGCTGTTTGGTCATGTTCATTCCGTTTCTGTCCCTTCAGCGATCTGGGCGACTGCTAGGTGTCGAACAACAGGTAAACGATATAAATTATAAACACGATACACACGATGTACACAATAACGTCGCACTGTTTCGCTTAAAAGTATCGTTTCATTCAGGAGAAGGAGGCGAGGTGAGCTGCTAAACTGAGGACAGCGTCGGACAAATACGAAGGATCACACGTCCGTAATTCTGTTAAGAGAGTTTAAAAAATTCTGTAAAGGCCGTCTGGCTTGTTAGGTAAATACAACGTAAAACCATGACGCAGTTTCGTTCCGAGTGAAACAGGCTTGTGTTTTGGCTCAGTGATATCTGGTGTGCTTGTGGTGAGAGAGAGATAAAAACATGATATTACTGGTTAATATTAATCATCCTGTTTAGTGGCGTAGTGAAAAAAAATCTGAAACTGTTTTCAGTAAAGTTAGAAAATAATTTCTTCAAGTGATTTTGCAATGCTTTAAAATGATACGCGCTTGATATGAGAAGGGACCATGAGTTAACAAGATTTAAAAAAAAAAAAAGAAGAAGAAGAAGGAGAAGAAGAAGTCGGTGTGCGAGTTCAGGTTGTTTCTAACTTTGAGCTACAATTAAAACGATTAAAAAAAAAAAAACAAGCTGAGAAAAATCAATTCTGTCACAGGTGGTTGCATCATTAAAAAAAAAAATACAGTATCATTAGATTTTTTGTAAACCTGCAACCTGAAAAGAAAAGACTTCAATTAATCCAGCACTGAATCTGAATCTACGTTCAGAACATAAGAGCGTTCTGTAAATGCTGTAAATGTAAAAAATATAACATACGAGCAAACAGCTAGGTCCTGTTTTTCACTGAGTAGAATTCCTGAACAAAGTTTCTGAGCGAGGAGATTTCACAACACAAAGCCGGGCTCTATAAAGTGTGTAAGTGCAGCGTACATTGTTGAATATAAACAGGACAGCCGCGCTGTGTTTGGCCTAAACACTGGGCCGTGAGTCGCGTTTCCATTGAAACAGCACACAGATGGCACGGACAAGCTGCCAGCAGTATTTTTGCATGAACACATAGATAAAAACCTGTCAGGCAGTTGATGGTTAATAAGCAAATTTCTTTACCAAACATATTTTGTTTAGGCAAAGAGACAGGGTGCGCAGGCAGCGCGTCGGCCCTTTAAATCCATACGCGAGCAGGCAGGCGTTTCACCCCGCGTGAGAAATGTATCTTGGATTCTAATAGGAAGTTGTGCGTTTGCCAAGGTGCATGCGTGTCCTCAGCTAACCCCGGCACCCATATGGCGCTCGGCAGAGTCCACGTGAGGATCGCTGAGAGTTTCTGGAGGGAAAAATATCTGGAAGTGGTTTGTAAAAGAGAGATGAAAAAATAAAACAGAGGTAGGCGAAGCATTCTCTCTGGCAGCAGTGCCAAGTTTACTTCTGATTTGTTTACAGCCGCTCTGTGTGTCTCTCTCTCTCTCTGTCTCTCTCTCTCTCTGTCTCTCTCTCTCTCTCTCTGTCTGTGTGTGTGTGTGTTTGTGAGAAACGGGGCCTGGGTCGGTTAGAGGAGGGAGCTGCACTCACGCTCGGCACAAAGACACACACTGTCCTCCATTTTGGAGAAGAGGGCAGCCTGCAACTCGTCTGCTGTTCAGAGTCTCGGAAGAATTCACAGGCGCACAATACAAAAAAGGGGGAAAAAATGTAAGAAACAAGAAAGAAAAGCAAAGAACAAACAATCAGCGCTGGCGCTCGTTAACAGGTCGTTACTGCGCCCGGCGTCCCGGCGCTGGGCTGCACACAGCAGCAGGTAGAAGCCCGTGTGTGTTCTTCCAGCCGATCGAGCCGAGCCGTGCTTCGTGGGAAGTGGCTTCGAGTAGTCTGGACCCTGCCTTTTCACACACTTCACCACGCCGAGGCAACAAAGCACACTTCATCGGCAGGAAGCGTCTGATAAAGTTCCAGACCATGAAACAGATTATTTAGTAACCACACACAACAGCGCTGAATTATTATTTGGTTAATATTTAAGACTAATATGTTAGTAGATCGTTATTAACGTGACAGGTTAATAACGTTAAGTGTACTGACATTTTTTTTAAAATCATATTTACACTATTTAGCACGTTAACTCTTTAAGGCAAAAACGTTTAATTAAAAGAAAAGGCTCAGAGTGCGACTTCCCTCCTTCACTCCGAGTCACTGGGCTTTCTTTCTTTTTAATATGGTGTCTCGTAAAAGAGTGATCTGATTCCGGCTGGTCAGACGTAAGGTTTATGACTCTCTCTCTCTCTCTCTCTCTCTCTCTCTCTCTCTCTCTTTCATTTAGATCGAATGCCATATTTTGCTTTTCATTTGATCAATATCTTCCGATTTCTGATCTTTAATATCGAAGTGGCCCAGATGTCCTTTAGCATGTATTATATAGAAGCAGTGTGGTTTATGAGTGTGTGTGTGTGTGTGTGTGTGTGAAGAGGGCCAGTTTAAGGGAGCTAGGCCGGATCGAGTGTGTGTATCCAGCCAGCTGCAGGAGAGAGGAGACATTTTGTTGTCTTTCGCAGAGCGAGGGAGCGAGAGAGGTGCACCGACCTGTTGCCAGGACAAATGGTGTTGCCAAGACAATTTGGCAGAGACGTGCCATTTTTTTCTCCCCCTCCCTCCCTCCCTCTCTCTCTCTTTCTCTCTCTCTCTCTCCCTCCCTCCCGCCCTCCCTCGTTTTCTCCCCTCCCTCCCCGTCTCCCTCGCTCTCTCTCCCTCTCTCGCTCGTTCTCGTTCTGTTTTTTCAGTGACTGACGACGGCAGCTGCTTCGTGAACACCCAGCATATGGGCCGATGTTTATATACTATTAACGAGCGTGTACTACAGCCTCGCTTTCATCTCCTTCACTTCTGCACACTCACTCCTTCCATCATATATATATTTAGAAAGGAATTCTGGGAATGGACATTGTTTATCACGGTTTCTAATGTTTCAGCAGGGTTTCGTCGCCTCGCGAGGGTTTAAAAGCATGCCGATCTCCTAAACGACCTCCTTCCTCCTCCTCTTCCTCCTTCCGTATAAAGTTTTCTGAGTTTTGAATAACTCGGCTCAGTTCGTCCAGCTCGTTAACTTCAGCCTCGTGATTCTGCCGTAATGCAATTTTGTTGTGTCACAGTTTTAAAAAAAGGAAGAAAGAAAGTAAAGAGAATGTCCAGCGTCTCTGATGACATCTGTATTATCACTAGATCAGTTTATTAGACAGTGTATAGACACATGCTCTTTAACTATCGCATTACACACTCACATTTTTAAACACTTCATTTGAAGAACTGCCCAAAAAACACCACATTCATCCGACTGAAGCGTCCATTTTTCCTCCATATTGCGCTAAATCATAACCAATTATCCACCCGGTGATGTATATTTTAACGCAACACAACACCTGTAACGAGGCCAGGGTAAGAGATCATAAATGTATGATTAAACTATTATAAAGCTTCACCTTTTTTTTTTTTTTTTCCTTTTCATCCTCTCAGACCTACAATTAGCTCGTTCGATAAAGGAAATAATAAGCACCGGTGTGTTTCTGCTTTTTTTTTTCCCCTAACACGTCATCCTCGCAGCGCCGTCATTAATCGCAGAAGGTCAGGTTTCTTTTCGGGCTGTTCACTTTTTCTTTTTTTTTTTTCTTACCCCGGCAGATTGAGAATTATTCATCGGGATTACGAGGAAAACAACGCCTTTGTTCAGCCGAGTGCTTAAAACTTCACGTTGCTCAACGAACAACCAATGCTGTCTGTACAGCTTCTTCTGTTTCCAACTAAAACACACTGCTTATGGTGTGTACACACACACACACACACACAGGTATAAACCTGCTTCTGCGCCATACACTTGCACTCAGATTCTCAGACATTTCAGGAAAAAAAAAAAATCAAAAGTGGTCTCAACCAAGGTCAATCATTTCCACGAGACTCTAATCATCTTATAGTGAGTGTTGAAATCTTCTCATTCAGCGCTTCCTGTTCTCTTTTGTTAGACCGAGAGTTTCTTTATGAACTGGGCCAGTTATACAACATGCTGCTGATGTAACGCTATAAAACATTAAAGCAACAGGCAGAGTGGTGTGGGGTTTTTTTTTTTT
>CM040480.1:1126340-1138840 GCA_022758105.1 Pangasianodon gigas
CCTGTTTATGTTACAGTAGATGTGCTTTTGTCCTGTTTATGTTACAGTAAATGTGCGGGTCTCACTAGATAACAGTGTGTTCAGGGAAGAGAGATAGCTAGCTGGCTACTGCTAATTAGCAAAGACTTTGTAAGTAAATTATTGCAATGGAGCGAATGGATTACACAAGTGACAGAAATGACTCTTTGATTTTTTTGAGTTACTGTTGCGCAGTGACATTCAGACATACATGTTCGAGACAGAATATACAGAAGAAGAACTGCATCAATAAGAAGAGCAACAGGAGGCAGAGAGGAACTGTGGCTCTTTCACAATTACACTGAGCCAAATAACTGAAGTTAGCAATGTTACATGATTATTTATCTTTGTCTTAGCGACATTACTAGCCATCTTACTAGTAGCTACACGGGTGACGACAAGCCTTTGCTAGCGGAGATTAGCTAATTCTCCTACATCGATTCATCTCCTGTTTTTCTGGGCATGGAGCTCCTCTGCTGTCGCTATTTGTTTTGTACTTAATACAGACAGAATTGTCAGTTTCTTTAGCATCTTCTTCGGCGAATGACCCAGTAACTCTACTTTCAAATCTCTTTTATAGTCCTTCGGTTTGAAGCGCCGCCTACACACTCTTAAATATCCATCATTTATCGGCAGTGTAGAGACAGATGCGATGTTCATAAACAAAAAGAGATTTGTAACCTGATCGGAAAATGACGAGAATACACTGGCAATGAGCTACTTGGTTAAAATCTGACCAAAATACCAACTGAGAATTTTATTTAGGAATGGGACTGACGTTAGCTCAGATGTTCTCCACTTTGTATTATGGATTAGCTCTAAAACACGTGCAGCTAAACTAACACTTGTTAGCTTTAGTGGTGTGAGTCTAGAAGATCCTTATGGCTAATTGGCGTCCCGTCAGTGGCTAAATGACCTGACCCATATACACATCTCAGAAACTCCGAGCGTTTATACTAGAGCGAAACGAACGTAGGCTTACAGCTTTATTGCTTGCGGACATGTTACGGTTTGTTTTATGATTAAATCAAATCATCAGGGACACCGAGGTGCCACCCAAATGGTTGCTACAAACTCTTCATAAAACGTCCATTAAAGGCAACTCCTCAGTAACAACGCGATTAATGTAGAGCTACAAAGGTTCGTTAAAGTGATATAAACTAGGCATGCTCGTTAACTAGCAAGCTAAGGCTGTTAAATTGTTAGTTATAGCTCACATGTTTACGCCGCCATATTTACTGTATATACTGTAGTCACATGTCTCACACAGGGGTTCTGATTGGTCGAGCAGGTGGGACTCCCAGTGCTCGAATTACTTTTTGCTGTTTTGCATTCTGGGTGTGAAAAAATGATGACAAATGATATATTAAATTCTAGTTTTATGCCTGAATTCTTCTTTAATTATAGAACAACATGTATATAAACAGCATTTATATAAACTATTAAAGCTGCAGTATGTAGGTTTTGGTTTTGGAACAGAAGAGAATTTTAGTCTGGTTTTACGTCCCATGCTGTTGATTCATAAAGTATCTGTATAGATGTTTGGCCTTTCCGGCTTGCCGTAGCGAATACTAATGCAGGACTTGATTAAGATCTCCAGGATTTATTGATTTTATTGATTTCTATCGCAGTGAGTCTATCCCAGTGTGTTACAGCTCCTATATAAAGCTCACTAAAGTGCTGTTGTTATTCCTGGATGATTGATTCGATTATTATCGAGTTATTCACAGAGAAACTTTTTTTTAAAGGCTTCAACTTGGTCATAGACATTTCATTCTTTGACGTGTCATTGAAGCATGCTGAAATTGAAAACGTTTTAAAAATGACGTAGTATATTACAGCGCAAAAATGCAAGATTCTGCAGATTATGTGTTTAAGAATGTCGTCTGTGGCCTGAGATCTAATACTTGAGCATTGTGATGTGTGTATTGAAGTGAAAGTTTCACATCTCTGTAACCTTTTATCTCGGTTCGTGATGTTAAATCATGCGACGATGTTGTACGGTAGTTTGTGTTTTGTATCACGTACGATATCAGTGTAGTTGATTATCGCAATATATCGCGTAACTGATTATCAGCACATCCTTACATTCTGTCTGTATAAGGGGATTTTTATTTTTTTTAGGTTTCTTTCTCTCAGGGAAGTTTTCTTTTCCCACATAATGAGCTGCTTTTAAAAAAGGTGCTGTGCAGATTAATTATTATTATTATTATTATTATTATTATTATTAGTGTAGAAGGCGGGATGGTTTCCTAGCACCTGCTTCGGGTTGCCGACGAGGGAGAAGGAAAGCTCTAACGGCTAATCTTCAAATGCAAATCAATCACAAGCGCCTGGAACATAGCTAAAGGGGGGGAAAGAAAAGAAAACAGTGCTAAAGGTCAACTCGAGAGAGCGTTGGCGCTTTTACACGACTGAAAGGCCTTTGTCCTCGAGCGCAGTCCGGAAGCTTCTCACCTTTTCAGATGAGAGGGATTTGACGGAGGAGAGATCTTATAGTGGTTATTATTCATAGTCTTATTTATTTATTTATTTATTTATTTTCTCACACACACATGTGCACTCACACACACACACACACACGCGCACACACACACACACGCACGTGGCCCCATTCAGCTGCCGTGAAGTACTTCAGGCCAACCTGCCCTTAAAGTAGATGACTCTTCAGCGACCAGTCTTTCTTTTTTTTTTTTGAGCTTTAGCTTTATGATCTCGGCTCCTTTTTGTTGCGGCGGTTATTGACTGCCGTTCTGGCATCCCTGCGCTACATTGCTCTGCCTACTTGTCCTTCAGAGTCACACGTGTAGCACGTGCTCATGATTCAGAGACCTACCGCTCGTCACACTCACCATCCTTATCTCTAAAATGTCTCTGTAATATGTGCTCCTCACTACGAAATTATTAGAAGACATAAGACAAACATTGTCGTGTTTTTTAAAAAAGCATTATGCTTTTTTTACACTTTGATTCAGATTCCACTCACACCATTACAGGAGCTGCTTTAACCGAACGCGTTCTCTTAAAAACTCTGAAAACTACTTTTAACCTCGTAGAACGTCCGTGAAACAAGTCAGTTCCTGTTAGTTCGCTCATCAGCCTCTCTTTTCTTCTTTCTCGTGAAGTTATTAAGAAAAACGTAGCTTGTCACATTACTGAGAAACCACAAAAAAAAAACCTACGTGAACTCCTCTTAAATCTTAAACAGAAAGGTTACAGCTTTACCTCTGATTGTTACAAAGCACTGACACTGGAGACTCCTTCCATAAATGTTACATAAACATCTCGTCAACGTATCAACGATAACAAGTGTTTGAGATGTTACTATAGAAACGGTAACGTATCAGAACAAGCGCATTAGGACAATATAATATACTATAAAATGATATAGTTATATATTTGTGTATACGTTCCAGTCCTGGGGTCAGGTCTCTTCTCTTATAACGGCTTCCTGTGTTTGCTTAGCGGAGATTGATGATGTCATTCCTGGAATCACATGGGAGTCGGCGTTCCAGCGTCAGGGTCACG
Source organism: Pangasianodon gigas (assembly GCA_022758105.1). Taxonomy (NCBI): domain Eukaryota; kingdom Metazoa; phylum Chordata; class Actinopteri; order Siluriformes; family Pangasiidae; genus Pangasianodon; species Pangasianodon gigas. The sequence continues at coordinate 1,129,887 of CM040480.1, forward strand.
GCCGTACCTCTGGGACCGGCTCGGGTTCCACATTCCCTCTAGTTCCTGTTTCATTTTAATGTTACATCCACTTGGGATATACGGATATATATATATATATATATATATATATATATATATATATATATATATATATATGTACATAGTGCACTTTGCTGTATACAGTTATATGGTGCTCTTGTGAGTGTACAGTTACTGACTGTAGCCCATCTGTTGCCCTGTGAAAAGTATTGGCACCCCTCTTAACCCTGTACATTAGTAGTGAAACCAGGAGCTGCACTGAACAGATACTTTGTGGGTGGAAGTTCATTCTCAGGACAGCAGTGACACTGACGTGGTTCTGTGTGTGTATGTGTGTGTGTGTGTGTGTGTGTGTGTGCTACAGTGACCTATATGGTTGGTAGACCTGATAAAATGATTATATTCTTGGGAAATTCATTATGAGATTCACCCTTCTAATAAGCGATGATCTTTGCTGACTTATTATTAGCACAGAGAGGGACGCTGAGGCGTAACGTTACGCTATATGTCATTATCGATATCACGGTTATATATAGGCGCATCACGATATGGCATAGGATTCCATACCCCAAAAGGACAGCTTTAAAAATAAAACATCACTCATCACGCAGGCCGATCAGCCAGTTTAGACACGAAATACACTTTAAATGAATCCGCAGCACACGCTAACGAGAGAACTCAAGCCACCGAAAACCTCGCTTTAGTTTTTAATCAGCCGAGGAGTTCTGGCACGGAGCGAAGCCCTCGGAACAGGAGCCTTTTCACACGTGCTCACACTCCCCTCGGCGCCAAAATTCCTGCCGTTCAGCCGCACGGATGGCGCGAGCGCATCGCCGCCGTGTTACAGCGTAACGAGAAAACACGTCGAGCCACGTTTCGCCGTTTAATCACAATGAGCAGCTCATTCACCAGTTCTGCTTAATCACGGGGCATATCATCCTGGCTCTGCAGGCCCTGTGTGTGTGTGCGCCTGTGTGTGTGTGTGTGTGACTGTGTGTGTGTGTGTGTGTGTGTGCCTGTGTGTGTGTGTGTGTGTTCCTCATTTCTAATTTTTCCAGGATAATTATAACTAGCAGCACCTGATTACTTTGGAAACTAATCAATGGCTCTGTCCCAAATGCTGGAATTCATGTCTAGTTAGTGTTCATACTGCAGCCTGGGATATTTTAGGAAATGTCTCACACCACAGCGCTGCTGAATCCTGCATTCTGATTGGTCAGGAGGTGTTGATTAATTCTCTATAACAGCAGCTCTGATAGTAGCGCAGGTTTATATTAATGCACTCGTTCTTTTACGTTATGGTTTCTATAGCAACAGCTCGTTTGCAGGGAATCGTACGGCAGAAGCTAAAAATGTAACTGTTGAGGATGACGATGAAGAGACGTTTATGGAAGGAGTCTCCAGTGTCAGCGCTTTGTAACAGTCAGAGGTAAAGCTGTAACTTCTTCAGGACAGAGGAGTTTACGCTTCTTTGCGGTTTCTTGGTAACATGGCAAGCTCTCGGGTTTTTTTTTTACTTCACGGGAGAGAAAAACGAGAGGCTGGTGAGAGAACGACGGTTTATCGCTGCTATAACGTAAGTGATAAGAGGAACCATCTTCATTCACAGCTTATCATTTACGCAACCTACCACCCCGTCGCTGATTAATTTACTGCAACAGCACGACACACACAGTGTTTATTCGTTAATGTACGTTATCTGCGGCTGGAAGTCACGTAACCGCTAGCTAGCATTCCTTCTCTCTGTTTTCTTGTAACATTTTTTTAAAAATCCATCACATTTCGCAAATTTGTTGAGAATTAAAATATTTAATTTTTTTTTCACATCCACCCTCAAAAAAAGCTCCATAACCACAGGACAGAAATTTCTCCCGAGCCTCGACCTCGCCACCGGCAACAGCCACTTGAGATGAATTCGCAGCCTTTTTTTTTTTTTTTTTTTTTTTTTTTTTTGAAAGAAGGCAGAAGTGCAATAAGCAGCTGGAAAGCTGAAGCACAGTCATGTTTCAAATCCAGGCCATCACTTTAGTGATTGAAGCCGTGCACAGGGGTCAGAGGTGAAGTGCTGAGGGAGCACGGCGAGCTCTGGTGGGTGTTCCACTCCATCTCCGAACCGAAATTCATTTATTCATTCATTTATTTATTTATTTTTTAAAGGATTCTCATGAACTTCTCCTACTTACAACTGATCAGCTTTTTTTTATTGCTTATGCTATACAATTATGTATTTTTTATTTTTTTTTGAGCCTGAAAATTTGGCAGTTGCTATGGTACGCCTGTAGCGCCATGATAAGACGGTAATTGTGTGTGTGTGTGTGTGTGTGTGTGTGAGCGTCCGCTCCAGGGTTTGAGCTGTTCAGCAGCCCGTCACATGAGCAGTCAAATGGTTCACCTTCTGTTGAAACGGCTTTGTGAAACTTCATATTCATGCGAACGAGCAAACAATCACGAGACGGCGTGGAGTTTAATTTGTACAGTAATCACAGATTTTTTCAGAACGCGCTCTTGTTTCGATATTTATTTATTTATTGGTGGATTTGAGGCGCGATACGAAGAGCTAAAAAAACGTGGTGCTAATTCTCTCCATGTTGGCAAATTTGATTTATTGGTTTGTTTTTTTTTCTGTCATTCTTGATTTTTTTTTCAGCTTCATTCTATAACGCTCACTTCATTCTATACTGCTCAGCTTTTAAATTTTTTTTATTATTATTATTATTGTTATTATTATTATCACTTCGCACCTCATAATCACTACTGACATTAACAATAACCTCAGCTCTTCATCTCATCTCCTATGACAGTCACGTTTAGGATATTTTGTTCAAAATGGAGGTTGTAAAAGTATGGTAAGTGTACGAGTGATTGTCTAAATGCATTCTCTTAACGAGTGTTTGTTTGCGCCGTTTATTGGCAAACAGTACCTGCTATAACAATTAGCCGTAATTAAGCCGGGTTACTGCTGGAGGTCACATTACCGTTAGCGCTAATGAGAGGGGACTGACATTACTGCATCAACCCTTTAGCGCTGTGATTAGCTTCCGCAAACTCAAACATGAATACACCGTCATAAATAAATTACAATAAATAACAACGCACAAGAGGGTTTAAAAATGCATTTTTGGAAAGATCTCCTGCTTTATAGATGAGTTTCCAGAGCGCTTGGATTTATAGCTTAACTTTTATTTCTACCCAGATTTTTATCCAGCTAAACATTTTAGATGTGTAAAATGTCGACTTTTACTCTTTCTCTCTCCCCGGTTGGTTGGTGTCTCGCCACTGGGACAGTTTCAAAAGAACAACTGGGGGGAAAAATCCAATTTGTTATAAGCTAGCATAAAGCTGGAATATCCTCACAGAGCTACCAATCAACAGCACAAAGCTAGCATAATGCTAGTCCTGATGTCACCATCATCTCTGCCTTTCTGCCCTTTATACTTCTCTAATGGGGTGATGTCATTCCCGTCAATCTGTCAATCCACACGTCCAATCTGCTTCTCTTCTGGGATATCCGAAACACGAGAGAGAGAGAGAGCGTGAGAGAGAGAGAGAGAGAGATACAGAGAGAGAGAGAGAGAGATACAGAGAGAGAAAAACAGGAAGAGAGAGACAGAGAGATATAGAGAGAGATTGTAAGAGAGAGATAGAGAGATACAGAGAGAAAGAGAGAGCGAAAGAGAGGGAGTTAGAAATACAGAGAAAGACAGACAGAGAAAGAGGTACAGAGAGAGAGACAGAATGAAGAGTGATATAGATAAATAGGGAGAAAGAGAGCGAGAGAGAAAGAAAGAAAGAAAGAACGAGATAGATGATAAATAAAAAGAAACAGAGAGACATAGAGAGAGATAGAGAGATAGAAAGCTGAAGAGAGAAAGAAAGAGATAGATAGATAGATGCAGAGAGAGAGAGAGAGAGAGAGAGACAGACAGCCAAAATACGTTCAGTGACGTAACGTGAGCCAGTGACTAGCGCCACAGATCTTCACGTAACCGCTTTAAAAAATTCAACTACTAATCAAAACTAAAGAAAGCAAGTTACGGTATTTAGAGCGTAACCGCAGTCGCCCATTCAGTCACGCGAGTCGCTTTTTTCGTAAAGAAGGAATTTTATGTAAATGAATAACGGCTGGGCGACAAAACGATAATACTGATATTGCGATAAATTGCGGTATGATACACTTTTCCCCATCGACATCTTTCCGCAATGCTGCACAACACACTCGCTATCAGCCCTCTTCCACATACATGATGCCCCTGATTGGCTAGTGTCGCTGTGATTGACAGGGGAGAGAGAGTATGCCCCTCCCACCCACAGAGCACGGCCAATTACGCATTCGAATCTGGACGACGATTGACGCCTTTCTTTTGAGTCGTGACAATTTTGTTAAATAATTAAAACTAAATGGAACTGAATGAATGCACATGATGTATTTTTTTACTTAATCTATAAAACCGTGCATTTTTTCTGCTCAGTGTTACAGATTAGTTTTTGCAGACATTAAATAAAAGTAACATCAAACTCAGTTCTTAATTTTTACAAGTTTTTACACAGCACTGGCAGATCGTTAGCTAAAACGTAGATATCGTCATACACGTCATGTATCACACAAATGTCTTCCAGTATCAGGATATGATATTTTTGGCGTATCACCAAACTGAACCCTCGCAAGTTTTACTCGTTCTAGGGTTTTGGAGAAAAGCGCGACACGAGGCTTCAGTCCTTCGGTCTGGATGCTTAACGCGCCGTTGTCCGATTCCAGTCTGAGCGTAAAGCTGCCGTACGTCTCCGATTCTTCAGCACGAGCTCCTGAAAAGAGCAATAACAAGACCATTAAGTGCTGAACCATTCAAAAACAGAAGATGATTTATCACCGCATCGCACGTTGGCTGAGTGAAAGGGTGCAGGGGAAATGAGTAAGCTTTTGTTTTTCATTTGTCATACACAAGGTGCCATGCAGAAGTTGCCGAATATATAGAAATATGCAGAGCTGAAGAGTTTAGGAGGGAAAAAAAAAAACTGTCTCTGTTAGTGTTTGGGCTTGAATCATCAAAATCACAGAACCATCGACTTGCTAACCAAAAGGCGAAACATTCCCAACCAGTTCGCTCAAGTAAAGCGTGAAAATCAGCTTGGAATGAAGCCAGAGTGCTTGCTAACCAACAGTAGGTGGTTTTGGGAAAGAGTAAAAAAAAAAAAGAAAACAACAGGCCGAATCGTCCTCTCCCCTCCTTTTTCTCCTCTCTCTCTCTCTCTCGCTCTCTCTCTGTCTCGCTCTCTCGCTCTCTCCTGTTCTCCCGCTCCGGAAGGCCGACTTGGCCCCGAGCCTGAAGTGCACGGGGTCGTTTCAGGTCAGCCCCAGCGTGTTTGGTGCATAGGAAGTGCACAGAGTTACACGCTCGCTGTATTTCACTTCCTTGTTTTCACGTGCCAGAGAGAGACGGAGAGACTCACCGTGGTGCGAAGACGGAGGAAGCTAAAGCAGGCCAAAGCACGAGACTAAAAACAAACGCATGCGGTTTTTCCTGGGGTTGATATTAACACAACGAGAGTTTACATGTGAAGCGCACGAGGAAGAAAAGAGGCACCTTGTTGCCTCGGCCGGGGATATGCCCGAACAGGTCGGCACGGTTAAACACTTTTCTTTCTATCTTTCTATCTTTCTTTCTTTTCTTTTCTTTTTTTTTTTTTTAAATTGACTGTGCTCGTACACACTGGCCTCCGGGCGCTTTAGCATCATGCTGCTGTTAGCTTTTCGGGTTGGTGTGTGTTCTTTGGCATTGTGAAAAGAGGGAGGACGGTGTGTGCTCGGCTTCGGAGGTACGGTTCGATCGGAATGCTTGTTGCTACACGTCAGGTTTTATCAAAAAGTAAAAAAAAAAGAAAGTCATGCATGGATAGCGTTGAATCCTTATCATGACCTGAATACCATTCAGTTACAAAATTAAGCAAAAGGCATTCACTGGACAAACGGTCAGACATTAACTGTGTGTGAGTGTGAGTGTGAGTGTGTGTGTGTGTGTGTGTATAAAACACTTTAATAGATATCATGGAGTCCAGTTTATGTTTCACGATATACAAAAGTTTCCCAAAAATAATAACTCTCCTCCGTTCAAGCCAAAATAAATATATTAATGTGAACTGAGGCCTCGTAAGAGTGACGGTGCATATTTTACCGTCTGCTTTCACCGATCCAGTGCAGCTGAAACATTTCAGTTTTCCTCCCAAATCACAGAAAAAGAACACCATGTTTTATTCACAGCTTTGTTCCGCGTCTTCTCGGTTCCGTCTGCAGTTCAGCCCGCATTTCTACCCTGACCTAATTTACAGCTCTGACCCCGAGCTGACTCCATCGTCACCTCAGCAGACCTCTCAGCAGTGTTCAGCGTCTTTTTTCCTTCTGTTCCTCCATTTAGCAACACACACACACACACACTTACTTCTGGACTGTGCTGTATGCTGCAGGAGAATTTCACCAAGCTTGTGACATTAATGCATTTTTATACTGATGAAGCTTTTATAACAGTTTATTGTGTCTGAAAATCATTCTACATCGCTCATACACTTCATGTTGAATCCTGGATTGTGATTGGTCTGAAGGCGTTGATTAATTTTCTGTAACTGCAGTTCTGACAGTAGCACCGGTTTACATTAACGTACGTGTTCTAATCCCTGATCGTTTCTATAGTAACAGCTCATTCACAGGGACGCTCTGCATACACGGATTTTAAAAATCGTTGAGATGTTTACGTAGCATTTATGGAAGGAGTCTCCAGTGTCAGCGCTTTAAAAGCTGTTACTTTAAGTTTTCCGGCATCTTCAGGACAGACGAGTTTACGCTTCTTTCCGTTTCTCGGTAACGTGACAAGCTTTTTTTTTTTTTTTATTAACTTCAATAAAAGAGAGAGGAAAAAACCTAACCTGTTTCATAACATTAAATGTAACTATAAAAAGGTAAAAAGTACTACATGTCCTTTACTGTTTAAAGATTGTAATCGTTGGCAAGTTGCTGCGGTGTAAGAGGAATAAAACACTCAGGGACGTGCTGCTATAGGATCAGAATGGGAAGAGTAACTCCGCTTCATCACTCCATCCCGTCACTGATGATTTTACTCTAACAGCACGACACACACAGTGTTTATTCCGTGCATATTGTGCAAGTGATTATGGTCGTGTCCTGGTTCTTGGGTAAACTGTTACACCACACATTCCAGGACGTGTTTTACAGCCGTCTCAGGTTCGGCTCTAGCAGCTCGCCGCCACCGTTTCCACGAGCGTGTGTGATTTAAGCGGCGCGTAGGTGTCCGTTAATGTTGTTTGCCAATGCAAATGACGGATCTCCTGCCAGCGCCAGTTCATACGCCGGGAGCAAAAAGTAAATCAATTACAACCCCCCAAGCCAAACTGGAGCAGCCGCATCCCGTCGAGCCTTACGTTTCAGTCGCATTATCCGCTAATTTCCATGTTTAGACATAATTGCAGCAGGAGTTAAGTTTTAAAGCACTCAGCTCCATGATTGATATTGTTCATTAATTTAATTAGCGTGCAGAACGATAGACGGACGGCAGGGACGAGCATCAAAAAGGCCTCGAGATTGAACGACGCTTCTCGTCAGCTTTTCCGTCCACGAGGAAGAACGAAGCTATTTTCTGCGTTCAGTCAGCGGCGAGCGATTTATTTTAATTGGATGATGGGATGTTTGAGCGCGCAGCCGAGCGCCGTGGGTGTGTGGAGCGGTCGGACCGTCGCTAAACATTTGCAGGAAGAGAACATCTAGTTTGGAGGGTCACACAATTTCTAGTGTCACATTTTTTACTCCACACTAATCGCTTTTATAATATTATCACTATATTTTATTAAAAAAAGAATCCTCAATCCGTCATATTGTGCACAATGGCATGTCTGGTGAATGGAATTATGGAAAGAACACATGCAATACTCCTTCAAATGAGTCTGAAATAATGAACCAAAATGCTCCCTACCTAGGCAGCCTCGTCTTAAGTGGAAGTGGAGATGTTTTAGAAAGTGGACAGTAACAATATTATTAAATCTATAAGGAATAAACACTGTGTGCGTCGTGCTGTTATAGTAAAATAATCAGTGACGAAGCAGGATGAGTCGCTGTTCCCACCCTGAAGCTGATGATTTTTCTATAACAGCACATCCTGAAGTGTTTTATTTCTCTTACACCGCAGCAACAACCGCTTGCTGACGATTATAAATGGATTTTTTATTTATTAAAGAACGACACTTTGTAGTTTTTACCCGTTTATAGCTACATTTAATGTTGTGAAACATGTAGTTCCTGTTCTATCTTTACATTCAGTAAACATCGTCCCCTCATCCGGCTTCTCGTCATCCAGGTTGCAGCTTGTCACTATAGAATATTTTAACCACAAAGTGTGTACTCCTATTTGATAGTGTTTAATCCTCAGTGTTATAGATGTATGGACCCTATACAGTGTAAAGTGTGTGATTGTAGCCAGTATCTCAGTAAAGACTTGCTGACTGGAACTGTGTGCTGAGACACTGAGGCCCTAAAGGGACCTATATGACGTTACATATGCAGGTGAATCCTGTGTAAAGTGGGAAAGCAGGAACAAGCTGTACATTTAAGTGAGTAAGGCTTCCTTTAACCGTAAGATAAGCGTATGGGGTAATATGGAAACAGGATCCGCATGTATGGGAATATTGTGTCTTGTTAAACACAGGACGTGGAAGTTTTTTCATGTAAATGTATATAAGAATGCACTTCTCGAGTAGAAGAGTTGAGTAGCGTTTGTCTGTAGAGAACTGCTCGGCTCGATTCTTTAAAGAATAAAGTCTATTGGCCTCAACACCCTGCTCTCCGGCGTGATCTCTGCTCCTCTGGTCAGTCTGCGTTAATTGCTACAACATAATTGGCGACCCAGATGGGACCTGTGTAGGAGCCAGGAGGG
>CM040480.1:1146340-1154977 GCA_022758105.1 Pangasianodon gigas
ACAAACTGTATTGAAAAGCCATATTGAAAAGTCAAGCTTCCTCACTGAATAACCAAACTTGCGTATTGAAAAGCTGATCTTCTGTTCTAAAAGCTGATCTTCTATACTGAAAAGCTGATCTTGCATATTGAATAACCAAAATTCTATATTGAAAAGGTGAACTTTCACATTCTGTATTTAAATGTTGAATGTTTGCATTAAAAAACAAAATTTCTGTAGTTTTTTGCTGTACTAAAAACTGATGTTCTGTACTAAAACCTGATCTATACTGAAAAGCTGATCTGTTCTAAAAGCTGATCTTCTGTTCTAAAACCTGAACTTTTGTACTGAAAAGCTGATCTTCTGTTCTAAAAGCTGATCCTCTGTACTGAAAAGCTGATCTTACATATTGAATAACCAAAATTCTGTATTGAAAAGCCAAACTTCCTCATTGAAAGTTCAAACTTTTGTATCGAAAAGGTGAACTTTCACATTCTGTATTTAAATGTTGAATGTCTGTATTAAAAAACAGAATTTCTGTTGTTTTTTCTGTACTGAAAAGCTGATTTTCTGTTCTAAAAGCTGATCATCTGAACTAAAAGCTGATTTTCTGTTCTAAAACCTGAACTTTTGTACTGAAAAGCTGATCTTCTGTTCTAAAAGCTGATCTTCTGTACTGAAACCTGAACTTTTGTACTGAAAAGCTGATCTTCTGTTCTAAAAGCTGATCTTCTGTACTGAAAAGCTGATCTTACATATTGAATAACCAAAATTGCATATCGAATAGCCGAATTTTTGTACTGAAAAGCCGAACTTGTGCTGTAGATCACACACAGTATCCCCTGTTTTGAGACGTTGGTATCGGAGTAAACGAGCTCGGTATCAGATGAATACTCAATCCCCATTTCAGTATCGATGCGTCTCTAGTACTGAAGAATAACAACATTTCATCACACACTTATATGAGGTGCTTAAATCAGACTCTATAACGGAGCGTAAATCAGAGACAGAGGAGACGTCTTCATCATTCCGAGCTCTCCGAGGAATTCCTGAAAGCCGTGATACTTTGTTTGTTTGGTTATTAAACCGAGGATTTCCAGAACTCTAACGAAAGGGCTAATTATACGGAAGTCGGACAGCGAGTCTGAGACAGGATGTGATTAACGATAAGACACTTGGCATTGTTCTTCCTGAGCACAGAGAGAGAGAGTGGGAGCCGTGACGCCCGTCATCACACTGTTATGTCCTCCGTCATGAGCTCATGAGGGGAGAAATCCACAGATCTGTCTTTCCTACATGTTTTTGGAAGCACGCATGATCGGGATCAGCAGGGTAATAAATCTGATTTAATGGTAGGAATGTTTGCCGTTCCACACAATTCCCAAATCGCGCTAAAATTTCGGGCTGAATTCAGATATGAAAAACAGACGCTCACTTTCCCAGAGTCCCGAGCGAGAGAAAGCAGAACGTCTGAAACGTTACCTTCACACCACCACAACGTTAAATTCTCCAATCTGATCGGTCCGAAGGTGTTGATTAATTTTCTCACGTTGTGGTCGAGTGCGTCGCTGTTTGTCGGCGTGTTCCGTACACTCCTCAAGGTTACGATAAAAAATATTAGCAGTCGTAATGTTCACGCTTAGCATGTTATAATAAATATATGTCAGTTATAAAGCTGAGTAATGTGACGATATAATATCAATATTGTGATTGATAATGACACAATACACTTTTCTGATATATCATAGATATGGGTTTTTTTTTCATTAATATTGTATGTTTTTAAAATAACAATTACAATTAAACCTGGAAACAGCTGATTTAAAATTAGAATTAAATCATTAAAATTGTGAAAAAAAAATCCTTTTTGATGTTAATTCATTTTTGTAGACAATAAAAAATGTAATTTAGTTAAGTCTAATTAAGTTTAAAAAAGTACTATCTAGTATCTAATTAATTAAACAAACGTATCATTGATTTATAAAATTTGATTTATTTAAATTTAATTTGTTTTTAAATGCTACAGTTTTGCTGACATTTTGTTAACAAACTTGTGATACAAGTTTGTGTTTTGTAGAAATATTGTTTTTTTGGTTTAGATGATATTTTAATATCGCAGTGAGTTAAAGGTAGAGTAGAAACAAAAAGAAAACGTCCACAGTGTCGTCTTTTAATACGAAGCTAGCTATGAGGATAATGTAGCTAAGCAGTAATGGAGGTTTATGGCTACCGGTTTAGCATGGTGCAGCAAGTGTGTGTGTGTGTGTGTGTGTGTGTGTAAATCCTCCCACATCTCCTCAGTCGGCTTTGTTTAGTGTCTCAGACAGACTCGCTGATGTGGTTTCTGACACACTGAGCACTATAAACACGGACTCAGGTAGGGGGCGTGGCTTAAAGAAGCGATTCAGTTGAGATTATAGTTCACGTGATTCCTGTATTCGTGTTTAATACAGATTATTCTGATATTTAATGGATGTTTATGTACAGATGCTATTCATTAGCACTAAGTGTTCTTTACTGAAGCTACGTGTACAGCTGATTGTTCACATTCAGGGTTAAGTGAGACATTGTGTGTGTGTGTGTGTGTGTGTGTTCGGTGTTTGGCTGCGTCCTCGCTTCTCCGCCATTGTTCAGCGATCAGAGCGAGCCTCTTTCTGAGCGAGGAACTAGAAGTTGGAAGATCACAGACTTGGCGAGCGTCACTCCCTCACCAGACTGTCAGCCCAAACTATTTATTTGCGTAAAACAGGAAAAAAAAAACTGTGTGTTTTTGCCATAAGCTCAGAGTTTGTGCACTTTTACAGGTTGTTGATTTGTCGCTCACTGTTTTTTTTTTTCTTCTTGTTTTGGACTACGTGGAGGTCAGATTGCATTTTTCAGTGCTACATAAAGGATTAATGACGTTTCCTCTCTCTCTCTCTCTCTCTCTCTCTCTCTCTCTTCCTCTCTTTCTCTCTTTCTCTTGAGGCCCAAAAAGACATAGTTTTAGAGTTCACTGATATTTTTTTTTCAACCTTACTTACGATTTATTTCATTTCAGCAGCGGGACGGAAATCAGCGCACATCCATCCCACTCTTACGCCTCTTCTACACATTTTAATAACGACCAAAATTAATTGAAATAATAATAATAATAATAATAATAATAATAATAAATAATAATAATAATTCGTTAGACGATTCCAGACCGAGGCCATTTTAGCTTTGATGAAAGTTTTTTTTTTTTCTCGTCTTTTCTCTTCAAAAATTAAGCCGTCGCAGGGCCTCAGTCCTACACAAAGCATCTTTATAAGATAGCACGTCCTCACACAACGACGCTCCAAGGACGTTAGGAAACATCTTTTTTGAGATAAGCGCGAGCACGGCGTGTCTGAAACCGAACTGCTTTGTATCCTACGCAGAAACATGGCCTTGTTCTCGAACAGCTGGACCATCTGAGCACAGTATGGTTTAGATTAACTGACTGGACGTTAAGACGAGATTCCTGCAGCTTCAGGACGGCTGAAAAGGCTACCGGACCAGATTTTCCCTATTCCGCACTTTTTGCATATCAGACACGCCCCTAAAATTCTGTGTGCTGAGAGAAAAAAATCAGTTTTAACTAGAAATGGCGCTCAGTCTCCGTATCGAGTCGATACCAGCACAAAATGGTGGACTGGATTTCCAGAGAAAACATATCGGATATCGGATCCTGTCACAAATTGCTGTCACAAAGATTGGAATTCTAAAAGAGATTTATTTTCGGAACTGTTTACATATAAGAAACTGTTGTTAGGATTCATTTTATTATCTTACCACATAAGCGATTTTTGTGTGAAAAAGTTTAACTGTGAAGTGCTTCCTTTTTAAAAAAAAAAAAAAAGTTTTTTTTTTATACTTTTTTTTTTGATACTCAAGGTATGAGAATCGATATCGGAATATCGGAAAAGAAACAGTGGTGTCGTGCCATCTCTTGTTTTAACACGTTTGTTGTGTAAGTTACAGTAACGTAGCAAGCTTTTTTATTTCCTGCTACGTTTGTAACACTCCTGGTATAGTTTAGTGTTTGTCCTGTTAGTGTTGCCGTAGTGTAACTGAGCAGACTGAAAATTTGTTGTTGTTGTTTAACCCACTGATTGCTAACTTTGCGTTATTATTCACAATTTTTCAGTCCAGAATTCCTCCAAAAATCAGCCTCCATGTTACAATCTTTTCTACCATGGTGCTGTTGAATTCTGTAATCTGATTGGTCAGCAGGTGTTGAGTCATTTCCTGACAGTAGCGTAGCTTCAAATCACAGGTTTATATTAACGCGCAGTGTCAGAGGTTCTGACGTCTTCAGGACAGACGAGTTTACTCTTCTTTGACGTTTCTCAGTAACACAACAAGCTGCATTTTTCAGGAGAGAGAAAAAAGAGAGGCTGGTGAGGGGATGACTGTTTACAGCTGCTATAGCGTTTTTAATGGGCGTTCCACAACGTGAAATGTAACTATAAATGGATAAAAAATATGATGTGCCATCCTGTAATAAATAAACATTGCACATCCATCCCACCCTTCTGCCTCTTCTACACATAACAACCAAAATGTATTGTAAAATAATAATAATAAATAATAATAATAATTCGTTGGACGATTCCAGACCGAGGCCATTTTAGCTTTGATGAAAGTTTTTTTTTTTTCTCTTGTCTTTTCTCAAAAATTAAGCCGTCGCAGGCCCTCAGTCCTACACAAAGCATCTTTATAAGATAGCACGTGCTCACACAACGACGCTCCAAGGACGTTAGAAAACATCTTTTTTTAAATAAGCGCGAGCACGGCGTGTCTGAAACCGAACTGATTTGTATCCTACGCAGAAACGCGGCCTTGTTCTCGAACAGCTGGACCATCTGAGCACAGTATGGTTTAGATTAACTGACTGGACGTTAAGACGAGATTCCTGCAGCTTCAGGACGGCTGAAAAGGCTACCGGACCAGATTTTCCCTATTCCGTACTTTTTGCATATCAGACACGCCCCTAAAATTCTGTGTGCTGAGAGAAAAAAATCAGTTTTAACTAGAAATGGCGCTCAGTCTCCGTATTGAGTCGATACCAGCACAAAATGGTGGACTGGATTTCCAGAGAAAACATATAACGTTTTTCACGTGCGTTCCACAGCATTACATGTAACTATAAATGGATAAAAAGTAGGACGTGCTGTCCTTTAATAAATAAACATTGCAAACTTGGCGAATTGCTGTTGTATAAGAGGAATGAAACACTCAGTGATGTGCTCTTATTGGAAATAATCAACGTTGTGGTGGTAACAGTAACCGCGCTTCATCACACCATCTCATTGTGGATTAGTTTCCTATAACGTCACGTCATAACACATGTTTATCACCTGAACAACGTTTACAGCTTTTGAGATTTTAAACCTGAGGTTAAAGCTTTTTATGGTTTTCATACACAACAGTTACCTCCGTTTAAATATCTGATTGATATTTTTTGTTGTTTTTGCGTTATGAAGAAGCCGTTACGCAGCTTAAGGTTAAAGCCTAACTCACTCATTGCTCATCGCTCACTCACTTTATAAATATTTTCTGTTTGCTTACACAAAAACAAACTAAACTCTGGAAAAATCACTCCGTAGCAAACATAGCAGGTATAACGTACGTCATTTTTGCACACACAGAACTTGCTTTATAGTGTGTTAAATACATTAATCGGATCAATTTTGTGGCCTTTTTGTTGTCGTTTTTTTTCCCCATGTGTAATGACAGGCTCGTCTTTCACCACGCTCTTTTATTTTAACCCTCGCACCACACGTTACACACTCACCATGTGAAATTCACACTATCACAATCACTCTAGCTCGAGAGAGGAGCGCAAGTGATCTCCCTTTACTTCCAGCCTGCCGTCAAGACACACACACACACACACACACACACACATTTCTACTTGTTGAAAATGGCGATCGCGTCACATTTGGCAGCGCAGGATAAGTCCTGGCACCTGGTACACGCCGACAGTTATTGGTCGCTCCATGTTTTGGCACACACACACACCCACGCGTACTCGCACACAGAAGCGCGCGCACACACACACACACACACACACAGAGCTATCGGGCATAGACGGAGTGATCTGGCAAAGAGAGCAACACGTACATTCCTCACTGGGTATCGCAGCAACAGCTCTATGACGTTTGTGCAATCCTCCGTACAGTACGTCTGTTTCCCAACCTTAAACCGCTCGCTGGTGCACCGAGCCAAATCAGCCAGAAACGACGACGACAACAACGACGACGACAATGACGGATCTCCGTAGCAGCACAGAGTACACGATACAGCTATAACCATCATATTTACAAACCCGATAGACTCTCAAATCACATACGCTCAGCATCTCCTAAGCTTAAATCACGATTAATGATGTTGTTACAGCGTTTAGAAAATGGCTGCATGTCTGTTAGGGCTGAAGAAATACATTAGAATATAAAATATTTAGTTATGTGAATATTAACGATAGTGGAACTACGCAAAGGAAGTCATCCGATGGTATAAATCGTAAACACTCAGGCGCATTTTTTTTTATTTAGCCACAGTTTCCTGGTAGTTTCCACAGTTTCTCCTGCTTTCCTGGTGCTGATGTGTAGCTTGATTTTACATGCCTTTGGCAAAACTAAAGACAGAAAAGATGTTTATGTATGTACATAAAGTCTGCCTTCACTAGCTATCGCTCTCCTAACTAACTAACTAACTAACTAACTAACTAACCGACAGCTGTGCTTCTTTCGAGACACGTGAAACCAGCGCCAAACGCATCTATTTCAAACTGCTGCGTCACGTGGCAGTGGAGGAAAGAGCTATCTGCCCCCTTCCGCATACGTCAGCTAATATGCACTCACGATCGGCTAGCGTTGCAGTGATTGACAGGTCAGAGAGAGAGAGAGAGAGAGAGAGAGAGAGAGAGAGAGCGTACGCCCCTCCCACTCAAACAGCATGACTAGTTTTGCCATGGATGATGTAAGCCTTAACCAACACGGTGAGATCATCTCCCAAAAATGGCTTCCTGATCACTACATATGCTCCCTACATAGAGCATAACCTCATAGTAGTGCACTATATACCTAAGAGCAATGGATTTGTGATTCAGCCAGTGAAACCCTCAGAGAAGTGGAGGTTGGAAATGAACTGTGTAGATGTAATATCAGACATGTTCTATACGTTCTTATGTTTAATTAGGAATTAAAATAAAGAACATTAGAAGTAGGTCATTAAACCTTTCAATACATTCTGTCGGTCTTTAAATTATGATTGTTATGACAACTGGAACAAAATAAAATCGGTTCTGAGGTTCTGTGTACACTGTTTTGTACTTCCCGATCTGAATAGCTAAAAGCCCCGCCCAAACACTGTTTCCTATTGGCTGCTTAAATCTGTCAAAAACTGCTTTCGTCGTTTCAAACGGATGCCAAGGGCGTGTCATCTGTTCTCGTTAAAATCAATATCGAGCGGTGTGGAAACATCCTTGTGAACGCAGTCCGAGATCCAATCCTGTCGAGCTGAATAAAAAAAAAAATCTTTTAATGACACGTGTGTCTTCTTGCGGCCCATGGCTCACGGGCGCGGTGCAAAACATGCGACGAAGAAAAAAATTAAAACGAACAGTTTGGAAGGAAAAATCTCGGCCATTAGAAAGAGAAATGTGTGAGATGAAGGCAATCGAAGCGAGTGCGGAGTGCGCTAATTGGGAGGCAACGGTCACGGGGCGGCGTGTCTCGCTCTCGCAGCGTTTGGCGCGTGTTCAGTCGGGCCTCGTGCGTGTGACTCGACACGGTCGCCTGAGAAAAAGCGCCTCAACACTGAGACCTTTCACAAAGTTTAAAAAGCTCCCAGATAATAAAGAGAATGTGTTTAGGAGGAGGCGGCTAATCAAGAGCTTTATTCCCCATTCTCCACTCCTGAAAGTGTGTGTGTGTGTGTGTGTGAGTAGAGGGCGTGTAAGGACATGAGGCCTGATGAAGTCTTTAGGTCTTTGGCCTAGTGAAGGTGACGAACAGAAAAACTGGGAGAGAGAGAGACAAAGTGTGAAAGAGAGAAATAGAGAGGGAAATAAATAGAGAGACACAGAGAGAAAGAGAGAAACCAAAAGGGAGAGCACGAGAAAGAGAGACATAGAGGGAGAGAGAGGGAAAGAGACAGACAGAGGAAGAGAGAGAAGGAAATAGAGAGATGGCGAGAGAGAGATAAAGCGAGATAGAGAGGAAGAGAGAGAAAGAAATAAAGAGAGACAGAGAAAGAAACAACGAGAAAGAGGCATAGAGGGAAAGAGAGATGGAAAGCGAGCGAGAAACAGACGGAGAAAGAGAGAGAGACATACACATAGAGGGAGGGAGACCAAGAGAAAGACAAATTAGAGAGAGACAGAGAGAGAAGGAAAGAAATATATAGAGAGAGAGACAGAGAGAGAGACAGAGGGAAGGAGTATAGAATATTTTAACCACAAAGTGTGTACTCCTATTTGATAGTGTTTAATCCTCAGTGTTATAGATGTATGGACCCTATACAGTGTAAAGTGTGTGATTGTAGCCAGTATCTCAGTAAAGACTTGCTGACTGGAACTGTGTGCTGAGACGCTGAGGCCCTAAAGGGACCTATATGACGTTACATATGCAGGTGAATCCTGTGTAAAGT
>CM040480.1:1158531-1179808 GCA_022758105.1 Pangasianodon gigas
ACACACACACACACACACACTAAACACGTACACTTAAACGCTAAAACACACACACACACACACACTAAACACGTACACTTAAATGATAAAACATATACACACACAGACACTAAACACCTACACTTACACAAACACTAAAACACACACTAAAACACACACATACACACATACATTAAAACACTTACACACACTCCCGTTAAACACTTAAACACACACTAAAACACTTACACATACTATAACTCTTCACACACTCACATACACTAACACACACACATACATTCACATACACACACACACTAAAACACTTAGACACACACACCCACACACACAATAAAACACTCAGACACACACTTACACTTACACACACACACATTAAAACACACACTGATGGCTGGAACAGATCTGTACCAGCCGTGTGGAATGAAGTGTTTCAGCACTTCAGCGTCTGCTGTTCACACACACTACAGCGCACAGCGTGTATGAGCTCATTCATCACACACCCACACACACACACACACACACACACACACCCACACACCCACACACACACACACACCTTCCCAAAAGACAGAAACGTTGAAGTGTTTGTGCTCAGTAGTGCTGATATTCAGTGTGTTATGATTAGGCTGGTGTGATATATCACTGTTATCGTCTCTACACAATATCACGCTGTTACGATATCCAGTTACGTTTATCGTCCGTTATATTACTTCACGTGTTTCACGTAGGAACTTCGCAGTTTAACATCGTAATACGCTGGTACAACTTTAAAAATACGGCGAAAGATCAGTCTTCTTTTTCTTTCTGATAAAACGGGAGATGAAGCTGGAACGATTTGCGTTGTATTGAACTTCGGGAAGCTCCGCCCCCTTTCCTCCACCTCACACACCATCACGGTAAACGAAGAGTTCATTAACGCGAAATAAAATTTACAATTTACGTGTGTTCCACGTAGCTAACATTAGACACATATGTAAAGCTAACATCCGTTTACTATATTCATTAGTGATGCCACTGAAAAATTTCAGCCAAAAATGGTGAAAAACAGAGAAGAAGAAAAAGGAGGAAGATTTTTTTACGCTAAAAAATTAAACAGTCCTACAGCGAAGCGTCAGTGCTAGCGCTTACACATAACAAATAATGCTAATGGCGATGATCATTAGATCATTCTAACACTTTACGCAATATTTTTGGTTTTTTTTACGCCTACAGAAATTCTTTTTAAAGAATATTTCTATTTTTATTTTTATTTACGCTTACATTTCTGCACGTCCGTTACGTTACGTTTAGACACGGCACTGATCGGTGGCTCGTAGATAACGGACAAATCACATCGGATATCAGATCCTGTAACAAACGGCAAAGATTGGATTTGGAAAAGAAATTTATTTTTTGTTTACATATAAAGCAACTTGACTGTTTTTTTCTTTCGTTAGGATTAATTTAATTAGATTTATACGTTACACTTTATTATATTTATTATATTTACAGCGTAAGTGATGAAACAGTATCGGATGGATCCAGGTATCGGCTGATACTCAATGTTTCCGCATCGCATCGGGGAAAAAAAAAGCGTTATCGTGCCAGCTGTAGTTTGTACAGTTCCGTACAGAATATTTCTATTTTTATTTTATACTAGCATTTCTGTATCTATATTTTTTTCTCAGATTTATTCAGAGTTATCTTCACTCTGTATCTTCGGAGTTTTGTTTTGTCTTGAGCAACTGGAACAAGAATTTCCTTCTGGATCAATATCGTTTATCTTTATCTTTATCTTTATCTTATCTTGCTTTATCTTAAATGCGCTGGGTTTTTTTTGTTTTTTTTTTTGTTGTTGTGTTTTTTTTTTTTTTTTTTTTTTTTTTTTTTTTTTTTTTTTTTTTTTTTTTTTTTTTTTTTTTTTTTTTTTTTTTTTTTTTTTTTTTTTTTTTTTTTTTTTTTTTTTTTTTTTTTTTTTTTTTTTTTTTTTTTTTTTTTTTTTTTTTTTTTTTTTTTTTTTTTTTTTCTTTACTTCCACTCTTGCTCTCTCTCCCCTGTGCCTTTCACTGCCGGTGCTCAAAAACTTTCAGCAGCAAATATCGACCCTGTGAACATTAGACAGACGATTTTTAAAAGGATATATTTTTTCTAATATCATTACAATCTCCTCTACTCTTCTTAAACCTAAATTGGTGTAAATATCCGTGTTTTTTTTTTTTTTTTGCTGTCGTATTGTTAATCACGATATTTTAAAATGGAAATAATCTCAGTATAACACAAGCCTTATTATGACTTATTTTGCACGCGATCGTCTTTCTCTGAGAAGGCATCAAATCAAATTTGACGGATTGTTAAACGAAGTCCCGAGACGCCTGTTCAGTTAAAAAAAAAAAATCATTAAAAAAAATACAATATCACGTATCTTAAAAAAGTGATAAGGCACAATTATCACACACACACACACACACACACGCAAATACAGCAGTGTATTCAGATTCTTCAGTGAGTAACGGCTACAATACCAGGTATTTACACACACACACACACACGGTCACACTCGTACATTCCGACAGACATTCTCACACACACAAGCACACACACTCTTTTTTTTTTTTGCTCCAGTCTGTACGAATCTTTCCAACATTCCGTCATTCGTGTTTCTTCAAGCCTGCAGAGCGGGAATTCTATTGTGCACATTCTTTTATCTGAGACAGGATTAGAGTATTGGGAAGTGGTGATGATCAAGTGTGTGTGTGTGTGTGTGTGTGTGCATGAGGCTGTATTCACCTGTACAGACTTGTCCTTATAAGAGGAAGAGCTTGGTCAAAATTCTATTCAGTTGAGTTTTATTTACAGTTTTAACAATAGACCTCGTCACACAGCAGCTTTACAGAAATCCAGATTTAGATTTTAGTTTAGATTTTGTGCAGTTGATTTAAATGTACATGTAACGTAACGTAACGTAACGTAACGTCTCTCTCACCCACGATATCACACATAAAAATCAGATTCACCTCAAATCGAGCCCACGTGGCTTTCTACACTTTAAGGTTTAATTTTCACAGAATAAATCGTTTTTGTTGTTGTTGTTGTAACCATAGAAACACAACCGTTCTTCAGTTACAAAATCATTAATCAGTGGTTATAAATGTCTAATATCGCCTAGAAGTGTGAGCCAGAGGCTCCCAACCTGGTCCCACACATTTGGTTGTTTTTTTATTTATTTATTTATTTATTTTTGGGATCCAACGAATCAGCTAATTAGCAACGAGTCAGTGTAGGAAAACACTTTCTGAAGTTTCTGAAGCGATCGTGACTAGCGAGAACTCTGAAGGTTCGTCCTCTGTAGGGGTCGAGAGGAACGGCCGTAAAGCCGATACCACCGCTTTATTCACCGATAATGATGGAAGTCTCACAATTTAATAACGAACAGATGGAGTACACAACAAATAAAACGAACAAAAAAACCCAATTCCCCTCGCTGACTTCAGTTATGTTTAGGAGCTGCTGTTCACTCAGTCTGATTTTATAAATTAACAGAACAAATCCAAATCCACGAGCTACAAGATGTTTGATGTGAAACCTATCCTTAAAGAGCTTATTATTAAAGAGCAGCACTTCTTTTAGCTGTAATGTTATGGAATATTTATAGCCTGTTGTTGCAGCCATTTTGTTTTCTTACAGCATTAATTACAGCGTATGTCTTATAAAATGGCTGCTTCGAGGTCTCATATATAGATAATATGGATGTTGTGGTAAATGAAGTCATTTTGCTGAGAGATTTGCGGAGTTGATTATTTACCTATAACAGCACATTTTTTTTAATCTTTTATCCATTTATAGTTACATTTAATGTTGTTCAACGTCCATGAAACCAGTGAGTTCCTGTTTTCACTTACGTTAGAGCAGCTATAAACAGTCGTTCCATCACCAGCCTCTCTTTTATCCCTCTCGAAGTAAAATAAATGCAGCTTGTCATGTTACAGAGAAGCGTAAACTCTCTGACTGACACTGGAGACTTCTTCCATAGATGTTTAACAAACGTCTCCTGAGCATATCACTGATTATACGCGTTTTCTAATATGTTTATGCAGAGCGTCCCTGCGAACGTGTTGTTGCTATAGCGATTACGTATTAGAACGAGCGCACATCTTCTGACCAATCAGAATCCAGAATTATTCAAACAGTACATTTGTCTGAATCTAACGATAATAAACATATTTTCTGACCAGAAAGAAGAGAGTTCCACCTTCAGCTCTGTCTCGTCTGGATCTCATAAAATAATCAGCATCGCCATTTTGCTTTGTTTTCCGTGTAGCTACCGTGTAGATAAAAAAGCCTTTCAGTTTGGAATTGAGAAAAAAGATGAGATTTAACTCTCAGTTAACGGGGTCAAGGTGGAACATTAAATTACAATTTCACTCATAAAGCTGAACTTTTTTTTTTAAAGAAATCATAATTTATATGATACAGAGTGCATTTAGATCTTAGATTTCCTCTCTCACCTGTTCATACAAGCCTCCAGCAAGGGAAAGAACTTTTTTGCATCCGTTTTGTTTTAATCCTTTTAATAGTTAGGTTTATATCACTGTGTTGATGAACATATAGTTGATATTTTAAAATAGATTTTACTTTCAGATTGCTGCGAAAGTTAGAGAGAGGGTTAGAGACAGCGAGATTTTTAATCGGACCTGGTCGCTTTTGCCTGTAAGCTCTCAGTGCGTTCAACAGAAAAATGAAAAAGAGTCTGCGGTTTTTGTTGTGCCATGTGTTTTTTGTCTTTTTTTTTTTTTTTTTTTAATCCAGCACACTGCAAGAAAAGCTAAAAAAAATGCTGAGGCCTCAAACTTTTACAAGTTATAATGCTTCATCGAAAATTTAGTTTGGAAAGAAAAAAAAGAAAGGTATAGCAGTTATCATCACTTTTTCAGACATGTGGGGTTTTTTTTTCTCAGGAATAAAAGACAAAAACATCCCCCTCCCCATCCCTGTGCGTGTTTATAGCGTGCTGGATGTCCTCGTATGTACAGGGGGAAAAAAAGGCCCATTTTTCACGATAGCATCACAGCTGGTTTATTTTTGGTTTTAATTCATGTTCAATGCAGAATGGAAACACATGTCTCCGCCATAAAATCAAACTCTGTACCGATTCACTAGCAGCTCACCAGCACCCCCTGTCTGCAGATCCGCTCCACGTCAAGCCAGGAAAAGTCTAAATGTTTTAAGCCGTTAGACATTATTTATTTACCACGTCGAGTGCGACAGGAGGAACAGCAGCCAGTCGGAAAGAAGGTTTTTCTTTTTTCTTTTTTTTGGATGTGTTATTATTATTACTGAAGTCATAAGTGCACTGGCTGCAGCCCGTGTGTTGCTCTGTACAGTGCAGAGGGGCGCCAATACATTGTACAGAGCAACAGACGAGCCACAGTCCTCTCTTTTGCAGGCACATGCTCATGTGTGTGTGTTTGTGTGTGTGTGTTTACCTTCAAGGTTGCCGCCATCAGCCGCAAAGGGGATGACTGAGCGCGTCCACAACATCAACCTACACAACTTCAGCAGCTCGGTACTGGAGACCCTGAACGAGCAGCGCAACCGCGGACACTTCTGCGACGTGACGGTGCGCATCCACGGCAGCATGCTGCGCGCCCACCGCTGCGTGCTCGCCGCCGCCAGCCCCTTCTTCCAGGACAAGCTGCTGCTGGGCTACAGCGACATCGAGGTGCCGGCGGTGGTCTCGGTGCAGTCGGTGCAGAAGCTCATCGACTTCATGTACAGCGGCGCGCTGCGCGTGGCCCACTCGGAGGCACTGCAGATCCTCACGGCCGCCAGCATCCTGCAGATCAAGACCGTCATCGACGAGTGCACGCGCATCGTGTCGCACGCCTCGGCCCAGGAGACGCCACGCGGCACGCCCGACTCGGGAACCTCGGGCCCCGGGAGCGACGCAGAGCAAGGCCTCGAACGCGCCTATTCATCCGTCTATTCTGGCCTGGAGCTGCAGAACGGCACGCGAAGCGAACGCCAGCACTACACCAGCGTTTCCATCCCCGGCAGCTTCGACCCCCTGCAGCAGAAAGAAGGCGTGCAGGACCCGTCGCTGTGGGTGAGCCGACTGCATGAGCGCCAGCAGCAGTCGGAGCGCTTCCTGGGCTCGTCTGAGACCACGCACTGCCGCAAGCAGCCACGCCCGGTCCGCCTGCACACGGCCGAGCACGACGTGCGCATCAAACAGGAGAGGACGACCGAAGAGACGTACGGCTGCTACGGATTAGACGTGGAGGACGCCAATGGAGAGCCCAAAGGAGAGAGCTTCGATTCGGGCGTCAGCTCCTCCGTCGGCACAGAGAACGACCCGTCTGAGCAGCACTTCATGCCCGGGTTCGGGCGCGAGGGCGACGCCGAGGTCGGCACGCCGGTGCACATCGACGTCACCGATTCGTCCCCGGAGCAGAGCCAGGAGATGGGCGAAGACAACAACAGCGGGGACGGAAGAGACGTCGCGATGGACCAGCCGCCGCTGTCCAACCCTGTCGTGCCCAGTTCCGTGCCCGGTGGGCAGCTTTACATCCGCCCGTGCGACACGATCGCTGCAAACCTGCGCATGCCGCTGACACTAACCAGCAGCACCAACTCGTACCTGCCCACGCTGTTCGCCCCGCAGCCCACAGCCAACGAGAACAAGCCTTTCCTGTTCAGCCTGCCGCAGACCGTCAGCTCCCAGCAGCCCCAGTTCGTGGCCGTGCCTCCCCACAGCATGGCGCCTTTCCCCAGCGGCCTGAGCGGAGTGCCAACCGCCGGCACGCAGCAGCAGCAGCAGCCGACTGCCACCGGAGTGGTGCAGCAGGGCGAGAAGAAACCGTACGCCTGTACCCTGTGCTGCAAAACCTTCACTGCCAAACAGAACTACGTCAAACACATGTTCGTGCACACCGGTAAGCTCCGCCCACTTCATCTCTATTAAACGCATGTTGTTCTGTCGTTCATAAGACACAGAGTCGATTATAACACGTGTCATAGACTCAGTTCACCCCTCTGTGTGTCACTAGCAACCCGTGACCTCACTTCCCTGCTCATATCCTCCATTTAATCCTCCACATTAAATATGTTTAGCGTGAAAGTTGAAGCTTTGGAATCTCTTTGAGCAGCGTGTACAGATGAGGAGGTGAGAGAGCTGGACAGACTGAAGGACTAAAGCGCCGGATAAATCCCACTGCACCGCTATCAGCACGGCATTGTGGGTAACATAGGAAACCGTTAACCAAAGTGATGAAAGAAGATTAACCTAAAAAAGTCAAATCAGAATTTCATTACAAAATGAATCCCGGACGCCGCTGAAGATCACGTGTTAATTATAAAGATTAATATGCGACTCATTATGGTGGATTTTTTTTTGTTCTTTAAAGACAAATTGCCAGAATTTGAGCTTTTCCAGAACTGGAACGGATGAGATGTTAGATATGAGGTAATGAAAGATGGAATATGGTTATTAGAGAAGTATAATTTGATAAGTTTGGACCTGACTGTTTGTTCTTTAGACTTTGTTGCTTGTTGAGAGTGGTTTTGAGGACAATTCAGGTAGTGAACCACACACACACACACACACACACACATACACACACACACGGTGTCACTTGTCGGCGATAAGACGCTACATTACAGACGAGGCGATCCGCTCAGTGTGTGTTTTTTGGATCTCAGGAGAGACGAGCGTTTCTGCGGGACAGGTCTGTCCTCACCCTCCAAATTAGGCTTTGAGCAAACTCATTACACAAAAACAGAACGCAATTAAAAAATGCTAAAACGCAGCCGTCTCTCTTTCCCCCCGTTCAGGTGCAGGCACGTCGAGGTGACAGCGTTTGCGCTGGAAGCGTGTACGCTGGGCTTCATTACAGCCGCACACACACCGTACAGATGGTAATCATTGACAGATCTGGGAGGCTTTTCCTGCAACGTGAAGGCTGTCGCAGCGTTCCTTGTTTGCATAAGCAAAGGAATTCTAGGGAAACTCAGGAGGGGGGGTTGTGGGGGGGGGAAGATGCCAAGAACAGAAAATTTATCATCAAAAATTGAAACGATTTAAATTCGGCAATTGATGTATAATTTTAATCTGGAACTGGAATCTGGAATTTTAATCAGGTGGAAAAGTCTGATCTTATTCCTCACGTCAGTGTTGTTCTGTCCTTCACATACCTCGCTCCTAACAACTCTAATACTTATTATTATTATTAATATTAATATTATTATTATTTATACCATAACCGTAAAATACACGTTTCTGATTGGCTCCCGTTAATCCCGTTTAATCACAGATTACATAAATCAGCACTACACGAGCCTGCTGGAATTTAAAGAATGCGTGACAATACATACATTTTAATCACTATTATTGGCACAGAACAAACATTTTATCAAAATTGTTTGCTCCAAAAAGAACAAAAATTATATAATTTTTTACAATCGTTTCTTAGATTTCTTCCTACTCAGGTGCGTATATTGATAACCGCCAATCAGCCACGAATTACCGAGCATGTTCACAACGCATTTACGTTTAGCCACGCCCACAAAGCTCCACAAAATCAAAGCTCACAGAGAGCTGAAGGTGTTCGTTAAAGCTTCCAGTAATGTAGCTCAGATACGTGCAGCTCGTCAGCTACCGTAGACACGCACTAACTCCTCCTCCTTTTAGAGGGCGCCATTACTTTTGTCCTGATTGAACGGCTAGTCTCATTTGCTTAAATTGGTTTTGGAAAAATGTTCATTAACTCGGTGCGTATTTGAAATAAATAAATACGCATTTTAAACTCGACAGCGTAATCCATAAATAAAATCGCAGTACCTCATCAACGATTGTACAATTTGAATCCGATCAATTGAGATTCACGTTAGTGAGTCTCTTTATACGTAAGAAGCGAAACGTAGGCTACGAATGTTTTTACCGACTGACTGGATTTTCATGAACCCCACATTTTATGTGTACAAGCTCCTCCGAACGGTTTACGAATAAATTTGTTCGTATCCGGCGTGATAAACGAGACCCAGTGGTGCAAAATAGCTAAAATAACTAAGGAAAGCTACATCTAAAGCTGACTGTTACAAAGTACTGACACTGGAGACTCATTCCCTGATAGTTAAATAAGCGTCTCTTCATCATATCGATTACAGACGTTTTTTACATTTTTTACAAGTCCCTGTGAATGAGCCGTTACTATAGAAACAAGGAAAAGAAGATGGCTGCCACACCGAAACCCGAACGCTTCACCTTTTATCTAAATTTCGCAGTTCATTATAATTGATCTTAATGCATGCAGGTAACCATAGCAACAATACTAATGGCAGTGCATTGATATTATATTGATATGAGACATTTCAGGACATTTTGTTTGTCGTTTGTCGATTTTATTTATTAGCTAAGCTTGTTGGACGTCTGGTGGAGCGGTGAAGACGGCAGACTAAACGACGCGCTTTTATCACTTGGTTTAGTCGCTAACATTTTGCTAGCGTTTAGCTATGAGAGCCAGGGCTGAAGGTCGCTAGAGACTGACACACATCCTGATTAGCAAAACAAGCCACATGTGACATTGCTAATATGTAAATTGGACATGTTGTGCAATGTGTGTGTGTGTGTGCTAACTGCGTAATATACCCTATGATATGTCAACGAGTTCGCTATCATCATGAACGTTCTGTAACAGTTTCCAATCACTAGCTATCCGCTGAAGGCTGCGTGTGTTTAGCAGTCAAACGCCACATTGTGAGTGTTACTGCGTTAGCGGCAACGGACCATCAAAATGTTTCTGTAATATCAGAATTTTCCTGTTTTTCTGTGATCGTGAGGACATTTAGACAGTGCCAAGGGGAACAACACACACACACACACACACACACACACGCATACATCGTGTGGCTCATCAGATAGCGAATGGTCCGTGGCAGTGCGAGCCGCAGAAGCTCACCAGTGTCTCTGGAGTCACACTGGGTCAGCTCCCTTATACTGCCACACTCATAATTAAACTCTATTTAGGGACAAAAACACAAGAATTAACACTTATCAGCGCTCCATTATCCGTAATTAATAGTCATTAAGGCGACGGCGGATCGCACACCTTCTCATAGCGGCAGATAAATATGATTAACAGATACGACTGGGTTTGTGCCAGAGAACTTCAAAAACCTCACTGAAGCCTGCCAAGAAAACTTCATACACTCTTAGAAAATCCAGCGAAGAAGCGCGCTGTTATTTACGTCTCGTACACTCAGAGCCTCAACATTCCGGAGTGCAAAGATTCCCCAAGAGTTGCAGTATTGTTTTACGGAAATTAATCTGGAATTCCACCACAAAGAAGCTTCGGAAATTTGAGATACATTTTCTTCTAACATCTGATACGAACTGGTTTAATCGTAAATCATTTGCAGGAGTGTTTACACAAGAAACGTGATGTTAGTTGGAAAAAAACGTTCGTATCCTACGCTTTGCTCCCGAGTTTCTGTACACTTCCATATAAGGAGATTCGAAAACGCGAATCTCGATCGATTCAAATCACAGAACTGTCGATGAGTTACTGCGATTTTATATACGCGTTACACTGTCGAGTTTTTTATTTCACACCGATTTAATGACCCTTTTGTGAAACTCATTCAGTCGTCTCATGTTAATGACTCGAAAGAAAGAAATTCATAAGATGAGCCAGTTCAATCAGGACAAAAGTAATGGCGCCCTGTTCCATGGTAGCCGACACGCTGCAGTGGCCGAGCTGCATTACTGGAAGATGCTAAAATCCGTCGTACTCGGAAAAAACCCGACCTCCGACACGGAAAAAAGTGCAACAGAATGGTCATTCAACTCATAATTCCTGACTCAACAAATACGACGTCTCATATAACAGCGTTGTGTTTTAAAACATCTTTTCACGAGCTTTATAAGTTTAGCTTTGTAACATAATTGCGCTGATTTCAGGCCAAATTTACTAACATGATAAAAACATTGGGACAGATGAAGACGGTTTTCCTTCTTTATACGTCAATTTTTCCGTCATTAATCGCACAGACATGATTCCTGTAACTCTTATTAATATGTTTATGAAATTCAAAGACATACAAATATGAGCTTCCTCTGTGCAGCCGTTGTTTTTCCGAGACGAAGTGCTGGAACGCTTGTAGAACGCTTTCGGCTTTTAGCGCACGCCACTCCTTCACTGTTTAGTCGCCACATTTTTTTCTCGTTTTCAGCTCACTGTGAGCTTCACCTTGTAGGAGTTTTGTGTAATATAACGTGAAGGCGCTTGGTCATTCACAGCTGATTTACGGCGTTTATCATATGAGTACGAAGAAAGTCAGAACACACAGCTTTACTAAATGCTTTGAGACAATTTCGAATCTACAGAAGAGAAATGATCTGCTTTGAAACTCCACTAAACGTTAATCATTCGAATACTCGAGTACAGGTTCGTTCCTGGACCGCGCTTAGAGATCATGTTTGAATTTAACTGTGTACAAACTCACTTAACAGTGTGTTCTGTGTACATAGTGAGTAGTGTTAGTAGTGCACATGTGTTAGGATTTTAATGCCGGTTTGTAAATGAAGCATTAGGACGTTGGGGTAGATTTCGGTTTCAGTGTGAGGACGTGTCCTGTTCAGCTCGCCAGCGTCTCGAGTTTTTCTGTTACTGCACTAAAGTGAAAGCGACTCTCCCCCGTGTCCAGCTCTGGAATGTTATTTTGGTCTTATATAACACTCTGTCAGACTTTGACCTCGGGCTCGTCAGCGTGAACTGCATCAGAGCTGCAGCGTGGTGCACACACACACACACACACACACACACACACAGAGGGAGAGAGAGGGAGAGGGAGAGAGAGGGAGGGGTTTATGTGAGATCAAAGTAACAGTTAAAAAGCCTGTGATTCAGCGGAAGCTAATCATTAGCATGATGTGGAAATGCAACACATGCTGTCTAACACCAAAACACAACGCTTTCAAGGTTTTCAGTTTGCCTGGAACGTCAGTCAGAACTTTTTAAACCTGAAAATTGGATTTAATTAATTGAATAATTAGGAACGCATTATTCAAATCAAACGAATGAAAACCCCGACTAGAGTGTGAGAGACTGACGGTGATGTTTACGGACAAACCGTCCTCCGTGTTTGTTTCTTCGCTCACCCTCGACTTGCGACCTGATTGGTCAGCGCTTGATGTCACTTTTGGAAGCTCCGCTGTCTAGACGCGTAAATCTCGATTTCTGTAAAGCTATGTATCGTTTAAAAAAAATCTATACAAATAAAATCCAATTGAATTGAAAATCTCTAATAACAAAAACATCACAGCAGAAGGTAAAGTATCACTCGTGCATGCAATTCCTTAGTACATGTTAATTTGGCCACGCCCACCAGCACTAACGTCCGCTAAAACCGATGCGCTTCCTGGAGTAAATATGGTTTTAAACTTAAGCTTTACAGTAAACAGTGTGTTAATAATGAAAGAAAATAAAGTAAAGTTCCTTCTCCAATCTTTTACACCTCAGTACGGATCTTCGCTAAATCAAGTTTTAAAAGATGTTTACTGTCATGTTCTAGGAGCAGCAACGTCACTTCCTGTGCTCATGAATATTCATTTGTAACATGGACAAAAGGGGAAAGAAGTCCAAAAGCTACAAACGTGGACGTCTTACAGATGTCGTCATGAAACAGTTAGAAATGTCAGAAGATGACGGTGGAATGAGATATAAAATGCAGATTTAATTTTTTTTCGTTTCTCTCCCCGTGCAGGTGAGAAGCCGCACCAGTGCAGCATCTGCTGGCGCTCGTTCTCCCTGAAGGATTACCTGATCAAGCACATGGTGACCCACACGGGCGTGCGCGCCTACCAGTGCAGCATCTGCAACAAGCGCTTCACGCAGAAGAGCTCGCTCAACGTGCACATGCGCCTGCACCGCGGCGAGAAGTCCTACGAGTGCTACATCTGCAAGAAGAAGTTCTCCCACAAGACCCTGCTGGAGAGGCACATGGCGCTGCACAGCACTGCGCCCGGGGTCACCGGGGTCGTCACCGGGGTCACCGGGGTCGTCACCGGGGTCTCCGGCGCCAACCCGACAGGCCCCGCCTCCATCCCGGTGCAGATGGCCGTCCCCGAACCCGGCCCCGGAGTCGTGGCTCTGGCCATGCCGGTGGGAGGAGGCGGAGCTGGGGGAGGAGTCAGCGGAACCGGAGTGGGCGTGGCCTCGGAGGCGAGCTGCCAGGAAGCGACGACCTACATGTGCTCCGTGTGCCCGGTCAAGTTCGACCAAATCGAGCACTTCAACGACCACATGCGCAAGCACGTCTCCGACGGATAAGTACAGAAAAAAAAATATATCGACAAAAAGTTTAAAAAAAAAACTTTTTAAACAACAACAAAAAAAAAGAATGAAAAGAAAAATAATGGCACTAGATTTTTTTTTTTTGTTTGTTTGTTTGTTTGTTTTCCCTAAAATTGGGGGCATGAAGAGTAATGAGTATAGACACTGGCACATTGAGTTGAGTTTTCCCAGAAAACAAAAAGGTTTTTTTTTTGTCGTTTTTTGTCGTTATTCTTAAAGAATTAAAAACCATAGATGGTGGCCTTAAGGCTGTGTAGTTGGCGAATGATCCACTGGCTGGATCCAAACTACTGGCCTCTAAATGTATGATTTCCTTACTGATTTATGTGTTGAACACTACCGAAAGGCCTGCGAAAGATACACACACACACACACACACACCCTCACACACACACACCCTCACACACACACACACACGCGCACGCGTATATACACACAGACTACTTATACACTTAAATACCGTAGAGTGAGTCGTATCGTATGTGTGCGTACGTGGCCGTGTGTGTGTGTGTGTGTGTGTGTGTGTGTGCAAAACCGTGAAATTTTTAACCGTTTTCCCATTTAGACCGTACTGGATGCCACCGGCGTCCTGATTACTGTGGTAAACCTTTAAAAAAAAAAACAACAACAGTATCTGGCTCGGATTGGTTGGAAAAGCGAAGACGGTCACACGTTTGCCTTTTTTACGTCAGATCAGAATTCGACACTGGGTTTTATTTATTAAACGATGTGCTATGGAAGTCGATTCGAGTCATCGTGAGGAAAAGAACGTTAAACACCCTTTATGATGGTTTTTTTTATCGTATCCGTATCCTTTCTCTCCCCCTCTCCCTCCCTCCCTCTCTCCCCAACCTCTTTTCCACTTCCCCACGACTCCCTTCAGACGGCTCGAGTCGGGTTTACAGAACGAGGGTTTGGGTTTTAGTTCGTTTGTCAGTATTTGAGCTTTGAGAATCCATTTTGCGAACACTGCCACTGAAAAGACTGTTATTTGACCTCTTCCTAAACAAGAAAAAAAAAAAAACAAGAAAACGGATAAAAAGAAAGAAGCCCAGGAACAACAGAGGGTTCTTTTTTTTTTTTTTAATTCAAAATTTTGACTTTCTCATCGCTCCATGTTTGAAAAATAAATAAAAAACAGCTCCGGTATGCAAATGCGAACGCAAACGCAAACAGGCCGGGTGTTAGCGGCTGCTCCACACACTCCCGCGTTCAGACTGTTACACCCCGACGCGGCGTGCTGAAGCTTTTCTCACTATTCTCACTACTCCACCAGCTGCTGACACCGAGCCAGTTAGCGACCCGGACACAAATAACCCAAAGTCCCAAAAAAGAAGAAAATAAAAAAAAGGAAAAGGAGTTTCAAAGGAAAAAAAGGAAAAGACGAAGCTGCTTCCTGTTAGCGACGTCCGCCGTGACTCAGCTGTTTGGCCGGGTGGGGCGAATGAAGTGCACTACTCCTGATCCCTAAGCCCCATCTAGTGGCTCAAACGGCCCGGCGTGAGATTTCTTTTTTTTTTTTTTTTTTTTGGCCAACAGGAAGCACAAACAGTGTGAGAAGGAAAAAGAGAGATAGAGAGAGCGAGAGAGAGAGAGAGAGAGAGAGAGAGGACTAGCCGAATAAACCCACCCCATTCACTATCTAGTGCACTTACTCTATTGGGAGCCATTTTATAAAACATTTTTGACTCATGAAATCCCACAATGCACTGCAGCAGAATAGTGTACCCATAATGCATCATGCTTTGTAGGGAACTAAAAAAATAATAATAATAAACCCGATCCTTTTTCTCTTTTCGTTCGTTTGTTTGTTTGTTTATTTGTTTCTAGGATCCGTTCCTGACTGAAGTGCACTACTTCTGATCCCTAAGCACTATCTAGTGGCTCAAACGGACCTCGGCTCACAAGACAGAAGGAGAGAGAGGCAGATCGAAAGAAAGAAAGAAAGAAAGAAAGAAAGAGAAAAAGAAAGAGACAGGCATGTTCAAAACCACACCTTATCTCCTATCTAGTGCCCTATTTTAAGATTTTCTTCAAAAAGTAAAGAAAAAAAAAAACAGAGCCCAGATTATCAACACAATAAAATTCATTCCTGACTGAAGTGCACTACTTTTGATCCCTAAACCCTATGTAGTGGCCCACTGAAAAAAAAAAAGGTAGGAAGAGTAAGAAAGACACACACAGAGAGAGAGAAAGAGAGAGAGAGAGAGAGAGAGAGGTGTCCGGAACCACACCCTATCTCCTGTCTCAT
Source organism: Pangasianodon gigas (assembly GCA_022758105.1). NCBI lineage: Eukaryota > Metazoa > Chordata > Actinopteri > Siluriformes > Pangasiidae > Pangasianodon > Pangasianodon gigas. Next base: position 1,174,111 of record CM040480.1, read on the forward strand.
CTCCTGTCTCGTGCGCTATTTTAAGAGTCATGGAAAATTTTGTACTTGTAAATTCCCACAATGCACCACTCTGGGTTGGTAAAAAAAAATCCATTCCTGACTGAAGTGCGCTGCTCTTGATCCCTAAACCCTATCTAGTGGCCCTAAAGAGTGTGTGAGAGAGAGAGAGCGAGAGGTGTGTCAGAAACCACACCCTGTCTATTTTAAGAGTCATGGAAAATTTTGTACTCGTAAATAGTGTCAGACGTAGCTGGTACTGATTACCCATAATGCACCACACTGTTAAAACAAAGCCCAGATTATCAAAACATCAGAATGAAGTACACTACTCTTGATCCCTAACCCCTATCTAGTGGGCCAAAAGAGAGCAGGGAAAACATCGAGAGAGAGAGAGAGAGAGAGAGAGAGAGAAAGGGACGTGTCCCAAACCACACCACACTATCTCCTGTCTTGTGCACTATTTTTAGGAGTCGTGAATTCCCACAATGCTTTGCAGTAGGTCAGTGTCAAACCTAGCTGGTGTTGAGTACCCATAATGCACCCTGATATTTGTAAAGACTGAAAAAAAACCTAAATCTGGTCGTTACCAAGACACAAAAAAAATAAATTGCAGACTGAAGTGCACTACTCAGGATCCCTAAATCCTATCTAGTGGGCCAAAAAAAGCGAAGGGGAAAAAACAGAGACGGTGAGAGAAAGGGACGTGTCCAAAATCTCACATTGTTCACTACATAGTGCACTATTTTTCCTTTTGCATTTCCCACAATGCATTGCAGCAGGTTGTCAGTTTGAGTCACTAGATCAGCTCCCCTGTAGGACATGAAATTTTTATTGTGTGTTTAAACACAGCCCAGTGTTTGTGTGTATGTGTGTGTGTGTGTGTGTGTGCGTGTGTGTGTGTGTGTGACGTTGAGACGGAGGCCGTCATTTCAGCGTCGCTCATCGGCTTCAGTCCGCCGCTCGCTCTCTTCACGTCCACACGCCACGTTTTTTTCCGTCGTGACAAAAAAAAAAAGCAATGGTAATAATAAATTTCATTTTCCAAAAAGAAAAAAATAATAAAGAATAATAATATGTTCGCTTTTTCAAAAACAAAACATCAACAACAACAAAGTGTTACTTTGCACACTTTTAAATGCCTGTGCTTCGTATGAAATTGTTTAAACTGATTTTTTTTTCCTGCTTGGTCGGTTTTAAAGGAAATTTTTCTTTCTTTTTTTTTTTTTTTGAGAAAAAGGACTGCATCGTTTTTTTCTCACGTCTACGTTTTGCACTGCAGAAACCGATAAGTGCACTACTGTTACCACAGATGTTCTAGTTTTTAGAGAGAAAAAAAAACGTTTTTTATCTAAATGAGTTGAGAGTTTTGTGTTCGAGTAGCTTTGTTTCTTTCTCTTTTCGTTTCTTTTCTTTCTTTTTTTACGAGATGATGATGATGATGATGATGATTAAGTGTTTCCGCTTTTGTTATTAGCGCTCACTAGTATACACTTGTGCTGTGTTTGTTTTGGTGGTTGTGTGTTTTTGTTTTTGTTTTTTTTTCTTCCTATTTAAATCCGAACCATGTTGTGTTTAAGAAAGTGTGTAAATGTGTGTGTGTGTGTGTGTGTGTGTGTGTGTGTGTTTGTGTGTTTGGTTTTGTTTTAAAATTTCTCTGCATCGCCCTCCAGCAGTCTCATACGCTGACACACACACACACACACACACACGGTGACGCGTTCATACCAAACAACATCTGAAAAACAAAACGAGTGTGTGTGTGTGAGTGTGAGAACATTATTTGTGTTGTAGAGATCGGTTTCTATAAAAAGGCGGTTGTGTTGTTGGTTGTGCAGCTTTTTATTGTGTTGTGTAGAGATTTTGTGTGTGTGTGTGTGTGTGTGTGAGACGCCTGAACTGCAGGGCTTCCTTCGCAATGTGCAGTGCAGGTACTGCATTTGTGTGTGTGTGTGTGTGTGTGTGTTGTATCCGCCGGCACAGTTTCACAACTTCACAAGAACAATCACAGCAAATGAAATAAATAACACACACCCCCAGAGCGTGGCGCAGCGTCAGGCCTTGGTCCACTTCGACACACACACACACACACACACAAACACACACGCAGGAGATGATGCGCTTTTTTTCTCAAACAGGAAGCTGCGTCCGGCCGTGAGAGGCGCTCAGGCATGTGCCGATGTTTTATTCCAATTTCATCGTCATACAGTATTAAGGGTTTGAATGCACAGCTGTGTGTGTGTGTGTGTGTGTGTGTGTGTGTGTGTGTGGGTGGGTGGGTGTACACTTCAGGAAGGTCGGACTGATGTCATTTCCTGTTGCACTGAGATTACATCAGACCAGAGCTCAGTGTGCTTTAATTAGACACGTACACCATGGAGGTGGTGGAGACAGCGTCCTCCGCCTTCACGAGTTCATTCAGCTCGTTAGCTCCACCCCCTTTTCAGAACATCAATGATAAAGAAATAAACAGATGTGCTAACATTTTGAACCGGCAATATGGGAGACTCACTGAAGGGGAAAGGACATAGGATGTGAAATTCGTATCAGATAGCGTTTCCGTTCACTTCGCTCTGATTTTACATCAGCTTCGCAAATCCTCAGCTCAGTGAGCCAATAGAAATTAAGGAGGCGGGGCTATCGTGTCTGGTCGGTAAAAAAAATGGACGAGCTGTCGATTATGTAATATCGTCATGCTGAAATTTTTGCGATAAAACGACGTTTTTTCTCGTCTGCTAGGATTTTCTCACTAGAGATGTCGGCACGTCCCATCCTGAAGCTGCTAAAATAAATTCTGATTTTTGCAACAAGAAATAACCGATTTTTTTGTTGCTTCAGTTCTCTCTCAAACAGTTCTGCCTTGACGCACAAAACAACAATCACTTTTACACTGGACTTTTAGAATTTATTTTATTTGAAAAGAGAAAAGACTAGAGATCACGGCTGTGACTGAGTTTAAAGATTAAGAACGAGCAAACCTGCAATCATGTCATATAAACTACAGACAATCAGTTGCTTCCCGTACAAAGATTAAGCTAACTTTAAGCCAAATATGAAGCAAAGTTTAAACTAAACATTAAACTAAAACAAAGCAAAGCATTAAGTCGAGATTAAGCTCAAATTAAGTAAAGCTTTAGAAAACATTAAGCAAAGATTAAGCTAAAATTAAGCAAAAGGCAAGTTTTTTTAAAACATTAAACAAATATTAAGCACAAATTAAGCTAAAATTTTATCCCAAATTTTATTTTCTAGATTTATTTACCCACGGTAATTTTTTGCTGATATTTAAATTCAATTTTACATTTCCGAAACACATGAATATATATTTTTTGCCTTTAAATATGTAAATGTTGAAAATACCAATAGTTTGTTTATTCATTTAAGCAGTAAATTATATCGTGACAGCACAAACGGAAACACAACAAACCTCGCATTATAATACGTTTGCAACGCAGCAAATGATCTTACGTAAAAAAAACGTAATGTAGGGAACAGAAATCACAAAGCGAATCCGTTACGATGCACAAATCCGACCTTCACCTGAGCTGAATTTCACACGTTTAAACACGTCACATCACAGCGTGCACAATGACGTCATGGACGTCGTAGCGCTGATCATCGGCACATGCCTGGGTCATTTTGAAACCTCTCGCCTCGCCTCGTCTCGCCTGAGTCTCTCTCTGAGTCTCTCTCTGAGTCTCTCTCTGAGTTTCAGCGCTGAAATCTCCTGCCGTTTAGATCGAGGTTAAGAACGCTGGAGAGACGGGGCTAGGTGTTTAATTTTGTTTTGGGAATGCGGCTAATTCCTGCCTGCGTCCGTGTTTGAGTAACTTTTTACACCTTTAACTCTCCGTGAGTGAATCAGAAGCCGAGCGAATCAGAAGCTTGATTCACTCCAATCTTCGTGATTCACTTTGTGATTCACTTCAAACCCGAGTCTTACGAGCGCGTACTCGTTTATCGCTTCAGCAAGGATTATTAGACGAGCTACACGCCGTCTAAGATTTAAAAAATAAATAAATAAAACACAAACACCTTGATGATGAATGCATTTTGTCGGCCATCTTGTCTGTGCCCTTAAAACCAGCCTTAATGACGTTTAACACAACCAAAATGCACTACGGAGCGCAAAGGTGCTTTCGCAATACAGCGGTGCAAAACACCTGTTATTCACACAAACACACACTCTCACACACTCTCACACACTCTCTCACGCACACACGCTCTCTCACGCACACACACACACACACACATTTTCAGATCTTCGTGCTTTTCTCAGTACACTTCTATATAACCACGCCGTTTAGTTTTTATCTATAATCACCGTCTCATGTTATCGCCGTGTTACGATTCAGCGTGACTCTTTACATTCATGTATTTAAAAAAAAGAACTAAAAAAAAAAAAGAAAAATATATATCTTTTCGCCTGGTGTATGTTTTTTTTGGATTCTACACACATCTACACAAGTCAGAAACTGAAACAAAACGTCCTCCTTAGTCCAAATGTAGTGCGACGTTTGCTTTGGTCTACAACTACAAGGCTAACGTAGCTAACACATAACGGAACGGATTAGCATCTAAATCATCACACACTCCCCTCAAAACTCATCATTTTATCCAAAACGGAATATGCAGATCAAATGCGAAGAAGTATATTATCATCAGAATCACTTCTAACGCACGGCTCCGCCTTTACATTTTAGGCCACGCCCCTAAACCAGATGTTGTGCATCAGCACGCCTGCCTGAGACCGTAAAAAAAAACGTAAAGTCCCGAGGCGAAACCGGAGGATATACGCTTCCGTTATCTGTTAGCGACGTCACGGCGAAACAAACGTCACACACTATATTTGTCATAAAGCGGATGTTTTTGTATTGGTTTTTTTTTCTTCTTTGACACACTTTTTATCACAAAAGATTTTCAGCATGTAATACAGTTTTCTTTCGGTATCATGTGTTCATTATTCACATTTATTCACATAGATTTGTTGTTTGAGTTCGTTTCTGTAGGACGCTGCACGCGTGTTAGTAATCACACACACACACACACACACACACACACACACACAGCGCTTCGGTTTTCATTCTCTTCAGTGTACAGATACAGGATCTTTCAGTTTCAGTTTCAGTTGATTTTCGAGGATTTTATCATTTATTTATTTTTCATTCTGCAAATAGAGTAGTGTGTGTGTGTGTGTGTGTGTGTGTGTGTGTGTCAGGTTTTGATCTTTACATTTTTACATTTTTTCCTAGCTGGTAGTTTGTTTTCTTTTGGGCACAGAAACGATATGTAACTTCACACCACCTTTATCTGCTGGTATAAAATAATATCTCTAATTTCTTTTTTCCTTTTCTTCTTTTTTCTTCTGACATCAAAACAAGCTGGTATGTTTCATTCTTTCATACACAAAATCCGAAAATCCGACAACGTTATTCAGAACCACCGACGAGATGTGCAAGTGTTTCAACAGTTTAACTCAACACCAAATGAGATTAACCCCTTCAGACCTGCTTAATAAACATTCACACTCCTTATTATTTGTGTGAAAATGTGTGTATATATAAATCACCTTTTCATGTATTAAAAAATCACACCTTCTTATTTTTATTATTTCTTTTCTCGCTTTTCTCATCAGCACCACCGTCCATCCCCGTTTCCAACCTAGCGCAAAAAAAGCTGGACTCTGATTGGTTAACCGGTC
>CM040480.1:1179908-1201506 GCA_022758105.1 Pangasianodon gigas
AAACAAATCCCAAGTGAAGTTTAAAGTATTGACTACCAGCAATAATTAAATACAGATCAAATTTTTAAAAAAAACATTTTTAACAGAATAATAATTCCCCGTGTTTTGCCTTGTATGATGTAAGCACCGTGAGTAAGGGTGTGGTGTCCTTTAACCCTGAAATCACCAAAATAACGCCGCTTTTGTATTAAATATTTTTGTCCAAAGTGCCCCGGTCTACTGTTTATAATATCTCACACACACACAGAAAAAATATATATATTTATTTGACGAGCCTTTTTTTCGTATGTCACATGACCTTTTTCTGCTTTACAACGTCAGCACTTACAGTTTAAACTTTAGTTCGGCTCTGTAGAGGAAGTGTGTTGTGTTGTGTGTTTTGTGTGTGTGTGTATGTGTGTTGTGTGGAATATTGTGAGTAGAGAAGTGCTGATATAATAATTGCGATGTTTTAACATGTGGAATATTCCTGTTGTGGACACTTTCAGTGTGTTACGGTTTGATGTTTTGACGGTATGATAATCTAGACGGGAAATATCACGGTTTCACGGTATCGCTGCGTTGAAATTAGAGGAAACGTTTATCACGGATTCATCGCACGTCCTTGTGTGTATATAGCACCAAACAGAAACAAAAAGATCAAATCCCCGAATTGGTTCAAGATATTTTTTACGTAAAATCTCGTACACTGTCAGTATTTATCACGTTGACGTTCTAAGCTGAGCGACAGATCGGCTCTGAGGAAAGACGGCGCATTTTTCTGAGACGAACGCTTATTCACCTAAAAAGAGAAAAGTACGTACGTAGTACGGTTTTTTCCACCGTAACATTTTCTCCCTGATTTTTAGTCTTGATCGATTCCCGCCCACCAGCCAGCTCTCGATAGCTACCAGCCGGAGAGGTGAAGGCTAACACGTGCTTCCTGGGAGATACGTGAAGTCAGCCATCTTTACGAACTGCTGCATCACAGGGCAACGTAACAGCGTAACGCAGAAAGTTGTGGCTGTGGCGTTGTCGGAACTTGAACAGGGAAAAAAAACAAACAAACCTATACGCATATAGACAGAAATGCATTTAAAACACAATGACAGTGATGCAAATGTCTGAACGTACACGTGAAACCGTGACATCAGAACACGCCTACTTGGAAGATATGGTTATTCACGTCTCCATGTCAAGGAAAGCAATTAGAGAGTAAATTCTTGAATTAATCGTCACGATGTTACCAAACGTACCGTAGACACGTGAGCGTAAAGAGACGGATTTTAGTAACGTGAACGTCGTGGCAGTATCGAGGCGTCATCACGTCACACTTTGTGTTTTTTACTCACAGCCGATTTATTCGCATCCATTCATCCACTTTCACTTCAGATACACTTCAACAACTGCAGTCCTGTAAATGTTACGAATCCAAAGAGGAAACACACACACACGCGCACACGCACACGTGTACACACACACACACACACGTGTGTACACACATACACGTTATTTATAACCACAAATCTTTATTCTACACTTTATACAGTATACAGAGAGATTGATGGACTTACAGAAGAACAGATATTTATGAAAATACAGATACAGATGCAGATTATTCTTCGTTTATCAGAGCGGATAATAGTGCAGTAGGAGCTTGCATATGAAATTAACACACACACACACACACACACCTAATCCACTCGCTGATACGCACACAACACACTCCTGCATGCTGATGCGAGCGTTTTTCAGTTTAATAAGAGGATTTGGATTGTTCTGGAACAGGCACGTGGAAGTCGAGGAAGGGGAAAACGCATCCCTGTGTAAAATGTAAAAAAAATTAATAAATAAAAATCATTCTCTTTGGATTAATGCGCAAAACTGTAATGAGGATGAAGATTGACTTTATATTTATTTATGATATTTTTACACTACTGTTTTATTCTACCTTTAGCAGGAGGCTGGTCACGTGACTGATCCTAATTCTTTCGGGAATTATTTCCAGAGCAATTTCAGGAAATGTAATGAGGCGGAAATCATTTTTTTTCCAAACTAATAAATGTAATTTTTGAAAACTAAATGTTTAATCAGACCTGGTTTGGGCTCACAATCCCCCTGAACATTTTTATTAATTCATTTTCACATTTTATTTTTCAGACCTGGGAGTTTCAGATTTTCTGCATCTAGTGAGCTCTTTAACTGCTCATAAAAAATTCAATAAATAAATAAATAATAATTCCACAGATCCTCTCAGTATAGATTTAGTTTATAAACATAATCCAATTATATAAATATTATTAAAAAATAATAATAATTGGCTATTTTTTATTTAGAACAGTAGATTTTTTTATTTTTTTATTTTTTGAACTTTTTTGAAAATTTTCTTCTACTTTTTTCTACTTTTTTTTTAACCACACCATCCCCCTGAATACTTTAATGTCATTTCTTTTTGATTTTATATTTTTAAAATGCTTTATTTATGTATTTTTATTTTTATTTTAATTCCCCACACTGCATGTCCCAGTAATCTGTTAGACCAGGGGGTTTCAAATCTTTTGCATCTATTGAGCGCTTTATCTGTAATAATAATAATAATAATAATAATAATAATTCCACAGACCCTTTTAATACAGAATTAGTTTATGAACATAATCCAACTAATAAAATATTCTTAGAAATATTTATAATATAAATAATAATTATATTTTGGCTATTTTTTTGAAACTGTAGATCTTTCTACATTTCTGAATTGTTTCTGTGATCAGATCATCGTTGACGTTCTATTTATAGTCCGAATTGTTGTTTAAGTTATCGAGGATCGGATTAAAGCGAGATAAAAACAGGTTAATAACTTTAAGAACTACAATATTTTTATTATATTATTATTATCAGTCACACTAAATCAGGTGCGCATCTTCTAAATCTGACAATGCAACAACAACGCTACTGAGAGATCGGAATTACACACGTACAGTTGTAATTCTTAAACAAACGTGACAGCGTACTTTAAAACATCAACGTCCTGAGAAACGTGTCGTGACCTCGAATATTTCCACGTGCCTGTTTCCTTTCACGCAAATCAAACCCAAGTCTCAATATTGATCTGTTAAAGATCAGCATGAGGAAGAAGTTCGCCTTCAGGAGGAAGATTGTACCCGAGTGGCAGTGTGTGTGTGCATGTGTGTGTGTGTGTGTGTGTGTGTGTGTGTGTGTGTGTGCGTGTGTGTGAAGCTGACAGATGGCTGTCCGTGAGCTCGTGTGTGTGCGGAGGTGAAGCTTTTCTCTCCCGCCCCTCAGCCTCTCAGACACGTTCCTCCTCCCACAATCCCACTTCCTTTAGCGTTTATACCTGATGCTTTTTCATTTATTAACGAACAATACGATTCCCGTTTAACCGCACGCCATCTGCTAACCACCACTCTGTCATTAGCAGAAAAAAAAAAAAAAGCAAATCTCGGAACGCTCTGGGTCGGTGCAGGATAAAAACTCCAATAAGTTTTTAAGTTTTTTTTCCTTAATTATTTTCTGTAATTTGACATTTTTTAAATCTCGTAATAACACTCAGCTCGTACAATACAGCGGTCTGATTCTCCTGACGGTTATTACTAAGCTTCAGCGGTGGAGCAATATGACGAGAATATCGTATCACGATACGTAAAGATATCACGATATATAGGTTTGCTGACAAACTACAATTTCTAAAAACTAAAATTCAATTTCAAAACAGCGACAAAGTAAACACTGAAATGAAGCAAACAAAAATTCTGTAAAAATATTAACATCAAATCAGCTACTTCTAATCTGGCGATAAGTGTTATGAAATGATATCATGATCCCCACGATATTCCAAAAAAAAAATGTGTAGCGTGACGTAATTTATCACGATATCGATACTTTATCGTCATATCGCTCAGCCCTACTAGGCATGTGCCGATAATCAGGTTATTTATATAAAAATGAGTCAGTAAATAAATTACGAACCGATAAACACAACGATATCTAGTTCCCTAAATCTTTTCCAACGTGTTCATTCTTTAAGAAAGCGGAAAATCTAAAGAATAAAAGGATTATAATCGGTTTGTCGTTGTTATAGAACGTGAGGAAAATCGCAATCACGGTGACAACGTTGACCTTTTAAAGAAAAGGGGCGGAGCTTGTTTCCAAGCTAGAAGTTTGAAACGAAAAAAATATATATATAAATCCAAACCTACTACCATTACGAATCATAATTTATCTGATTATTAGAAACAAATGTTACATACTGCAGCTTTAATTTAATCGTTCAGATTTACTGACATAATGATATCGTAAAGCACAAGCCTAGTTCACGCTAAAAAGTATCAATATTATAAATAATCGATTACCGTGTACTCACGTATGCTGTGAAAGTTTAATGTTCCACACATGACTGAAGTATTAGAATAATTATTATTCCAGCAGTTTCAGGACGTCAGTCATCAGTATTGTGGCCGAGTCGTTGTATCAGCGTTCCTTTTTTTCATAATAACTCGGCCTTGAGAAAATAAAAGGAGCGTTAACGGGAGAAAAAAAACCACGTTCTAAATATCAATCATAGCTCACATTCCCCCGTCTAAATCACAAACATTCCTCACTTCTCTCTCTTCTATTCATCCCCCAAAAAAGTTTGGCCTGTTTTTTTTTTTTTTTTTTTAACTTTCTGGACTTTAACATTTTTAATCATCACAAAAAAAATAATAAATAAAATCAATCAAGCACTGAAGAAAGCATTCCACCAATCCTGGAAAATTTTTTTTTTTTTGCTGCATTCAAATGAACAAATGTTTATTTTTTCGAGAGTTGAATGCGATCGCTCCGTCACGCCCTCTGCTCACATTCTGCCCGGCGCTGAATAACTTCACTTTTATCAGCCGAGTAAAAGATTTAAAAAACAATCGATGATCATATTGGAGAAATCAGCTCTGAATGCTGGCACTCACATGAATATTTTCAAAAGAATAACTTTTTTTTCCTCCTCTGTCTGATTTTATGGAATAAGCAGAAACATAACGTAAGATGGGGTACGAAGGGAACGAGGCCGTGTGCCGATAATCGCTGCAGAGATAGAAATATCACCGTATCGTTTCTGATCGTGAGGTTTAGATCAGCGTCGTGTGTTACAGTTAAACTCCGCCCTCCACACCGAAGTGTTTCCTTTTCAGCGAAGTCACTCCCAGAATTTTTTATTTAATTTATTTAATTTTTAGTCAAATTAAAAGAAAGACTTTTACTGATTTTAATCAGTTTAACAGAAGAAACCATTTCAGCGATCTCGAGTATGAGATAACAATCAGGTTTCACTTTCAGCTCCTAAAAAACAAAACTTCGTATCTTAACGTCATGTTTACGAGAAATCCAGCGTAGAGGCTTAGTGGAGACATTGTTGCAAACATTGAACTCAAAGTCCCAGAATGCATTGCAGCTTTACGGCTAGTTAGCGATCTGTAAGATGAAGAGTGCGACGACGTCGATGGCGGTGATGTTGACGTTGAGCTTGAAATCTTTGGAAGCTCATCTGACGAGGAGGTGCGAGAGCTGGACAGACTGAAGCACTAAAGCTCCGCCGCAGCGCTCTCTGTAGAGACAGATGAAGCGAGGGATAAATCCCGCTGCACCGCTATCAGCACAGCATTGTGGGTAACGTAGGAAACCCATTCACCCTTGTGATGAAAGAAAGAAGTCCAAACTAAAACAAATTGTTAGAAATTCTCAAGCTAGCGTGTAAAGATTATCATGCATGTGTGTTCAGGGTGGAGTTTAACTTTTAAAAAAAAGACAGAACTTTACGGCATCCAGTCCGTTTGGTAAAATGGTGATGAAAAGCGTGAGAAAACGTTCTGACACGTGAGAGCTGAGTGTTGGCACGCGTCCAGGCCGAGCTTTTAATGTAGCAGATTTTTCTAAGCGTGCGGTAAAACGCAGCGTTGATCCGTGATGATCCATCGCCTTCAGACGTTCTGAGCCTCTCACTCGTCCAAACCGATCCACGTGCACTGTGCGACTTTTACCACGTTCTTCTCTTGGCTTTTTTTTTTTTTTTTTTTTTTTTTTAAATGTGCGCTGTATCAACGCTGGGCATGCTAACGCTAATCTCAGCTGCCTAAAGCTTCCAAGCTGACCGAGCTTCGTGTTTATCCTTAATTGTTTTTTATTTAATAACCGGAACACCTGAACAGTGTAAGAGGCGTAGTTATTATTATTATTATTATTATTATTATTATTATTCCTGTAAACACCAAAGAGCATCAGCGTGTCCGCGCAGACGTCTTCACGTGATTTGTCGTGACATTTTTTTTTTCGGCCGAACTTTTAACACAAAACGCTGGAATCTTCGCCTACTTACCGAGACCAAAAAAACACCTGACTATTTATTAATTTTTTTAAAATATTTAAAAAAATCAGACGAAAGTAAAAAAAAAAAAAATAATCCAACTCAACATCTGTGCAGTGATTTAGGGAGGAAAAAAAAAACAAAAAACATTTCCGAACTCATTAGTGCACGTTCAGTCAGTTATCAGCCAACTGTGTTTTCTCCAAAAAATAAAAAAAACTCAAATAAATAATAAAATAAAATGCACTGGATTAGTGGAATTAATTAGTCACGCTCTTGTGTTTTCTGAATATTTTTGTAAAAGCTGTTTTTTTTTTTTTTGATAAATTAAAAAAGGACCAAGCTGTTTATTAGTTTGCACATTATTATTATTATTATTATTATTATTGAATTTTTTAAAAATATTCTCACAAACACGCTCTCACGAATCTTCCCAAGAATTCAAAAACACGTACGTATTTTAAACTCTAGTGCCTGTTCGACGCATGTTTTCGTATTTTCCAGCATCTGCGTGAGTTCGCTCAGTCTTACACACACACACACACACACACACACACACACACAGCGACACGGACGCAAAAACAAACAACTACAACAACCCTGATATCCGTGCGTGTCGTCACTCAACCTAAAGGACCAAACGTTCCCTGTTTCTGTTTTTCTTTCTGTTTGGGTTTGTTTTTATTCCTGTGACGTAAAATCATGAATATTATTCAGTAGTGTAAATACGTGGGTGGAAAAACGTTGATATCAGAGTAGAATGTAAAGCCCGTGGTCATTAGATAAAGGCAATATTATGGTGAAGCATGAGCTCATTTAGAGTTAATTTAGCGTACATGGGTTAGCTATTTGTCCACATATATTTATATACATATATATAGACATACATATATATATATATTTATATCCATTTTACCCTGTTAGCATCATCGCTTCCCTGTTTTATCGTCATGTACATTAGAGTGCTGTAAATCTGGAGTCCATATTCAAACTTTTTTGTTGTTTTTAAGCTGTTTATAGTCATATCTACACATCCTTATAGACAAATACGACATATAAAGAAGCACTTATACATAATTTATTTTCACTTCTTTTTTTTTTTTCTTCTTCCATTCTGGCCTCATGCTAAAGGTTTATTCTATAAGAGTCTACTGGCAGAAGTGGAGCTGTCGTAGTAACGGTAGGAAAGATTTGACTTTTTAAACAAAAAAGAAAAGAAAAGAAATAACTAAGCAACCCTAAATTATATGCTGCAGTTAGATAAAAAGATACAAATTTCTTTCTCTTTTTTATCTTTATTATTGTTAAAGTGTGTTTGTGCTTTGTGACGACTGCTGTTCCGAGGTGTAAGGTGGGTCTTGTTTGTTTTTTTCGTGGTTTTTTTTTTTTTTTTTTTAAATGCGTGTGTGTGTGTACACGGCCGTTTTTTTAATACTTTTGACTTGTCAAACACTGGACTAAAGTGAGACACAAACAAGCAGCACAGGACACGGCATTACTGCGTCCGTCACGTCACGAAATATCGTAGAAAAACAAAAAAACTTCCTGTATTAAATTCGTAACAAGGTGAGATTTGTGACTAAGGCATGTGCCGATAATCAGCATCGCAATATATCACGATATCGATATCGTGGACACTTTGAATTTTTACTGAGCGTGCCTTCCGTATTTTTAACAAAATTTTAAAAAATAAATTAAAGCGAATTTAATCCCAGAATTAAATTTTTTTATTTCTTAATTAAATACTTTTTATTAAAATTAAATGATAAATAAAAGATTAATTTTATTTATTTAAATACATTTTTTCAAATTTAAATTCAATTTTTTGTTCGTTTTTTTCTCCCCATGATAATATATCGTGATATGAGAACTCGTTATCAGCACATGCCCACTTGTAACACACACATATACATACATATATACATTAAAAAAGGGAAACCACTTAACTAGCGAATTTTCCAAAACCACTAAGTCTAAAAGTCGTCTCACGCTCTTTATCGCAAAACGCTCTTCTTCACCAACAACATCCAAAAAAAAAAAAAAAAAACCCCAACTGCCACTTTTCCAAAACGAGAAAAGAGATTTGCACTAAAATAATTGTCGGTCTTCTTGGATAAACAGCAATATACGTATATAACAGAACAATTTGAGTAATTATTATAGCAACATCGGTGTAACGAACAGTAAACGCTGCCTGTGCACTCGCACCATGCTGTGTGTTTGAGAGAGATATCTGAGAAAGAGGGTCTTTTTTAAAATATTAAAAAAAAAAATTTTAAAAAAAGAAAAAGGTACAGGCGTGTGTGACGTGACGTCCTCGAGGCTCGCGCTTGCTCACGCGGATTCGTACGCAAGGAAGCGAAAAGGCAAGGGGAACGAGGCGCATTAAAACATTAGTACTTCCTGTTTCCTCGCGTGATCGTTTTGGGGGGAAAAGAGAAAAAAAACAAGCGGAGATGGTGGAAACGGAGATCTGGAGATTCGTCCCGGAAACACGGCGCCAAAAAATAAGAACGGTTTTATCAAGAAAATTAAAAATACACAAATATTTCCAGCCGTTACTCTCTGTCCTTGGATCTGTATGCTAAACTATAAAAAGGCGTAGTGCAAGTGTGTGTAGATGGACTTTTCCTTCCGTTCGTCGTCGTGGTCGTCGCTGGTGTTTGTCGCCGCTGCCGTCGTCGCTCTTTTCACACAGCTCCCACAACTGCAGGCGCCGTGTTTCCGGGACGCCGCTCGCAAAAAAAAAAAAAAAAAAAAAAAAAAAAAGAAAAAAGAAAAAAAATTTAATCTGAGTGTAATTAGTGTAAAAGCCTGTTTATAGGAAACGCGTTTCCTTTTTTCTGTGTGCGACAATAAAAGAGTCCCACGCACAGGCCAGGAAAATTATCCATAAAGGAAAAAAACATTCACATCGTCTTTCCTTTATGGCTAATTTTTTATCTACGCTCATTAATAATCGATAGCAATCATAAATAGTGATGAATTTTTTTGGATTTTGTCAGAACTAGTGGCTTTAATGTAATAAGCGCTTCGTGGTGTTTATTGAAAGGTGTCGCAAAAAAATAAAAAGGTGTCACGTCTCAAAATCGTCGCGTGTTAGAGGAAGCATAAGTATGTGCCTTCAATGTGATCTTTCTTGGTGAGCTTGTTATTCTCGAGAAGCTGAAGCCAGCCGATTGTGTTTGCACTAAAAAACCAAAACCGCTTTTTCGTGATGTAGGTGATTTAAAGCGAGCTTTGTCGCGTCACTTTAACCGTGTGCATGAGGGTAAATTTAGGGCTAGAGCTCTCATAACGCTGATCTGTAAACTAGTGCAGCTTACGGAAATCCCCGGATTTAAAAAAAAAATAAATAAATAATAATAAACTAAAAATATCTCTGCTTCGTTCTGTGTCGCATTCGGTTCAGACCCATCTCATACTCACACTCTATAAACATCCGCAGTTAGGCATGTGCCGATGATCAGCGCCATCACACAGCATCGCTATCCGTATCCGTATCCGTATCCTTATCCTTATCCGTATCCTTACATCGGATTGCAATCACACTTCTAACACGAGAACAGCATCATTATTAAAGTTCACGCATGATGTAAAAAAAAAAAAATACAACTTTTTTTTAAAAAATCACACCCACAGGATGTCGGCACACGCCTAACACACATACAGCATAAAGAAAGAATTTTGTTTTATTTTTTTAAACACGCATGAACTCACGAGGTCGCCTCGAGACTATTGGTCATAACATTGTTTTTGTGTTCTTTTGTAAATTATTCTTCGTATTATTATTATTATTATTATTATTAAAATGATTACTGACATTGTTAGTGGGATATAAAAGGCCTCCATGCTTTGAGTCTTATAAATGCACCTTATCATGGCCCGGCCGAGTCGAGTCGAGTCGTCTAATGCGTCTGATTTAGCACCTTACTACGCAGCATGATTTCACTTTACACCAGTCTCGCTCACGACAACAACAACAACAACAACAACAACAACAAAATAAACCTGATTATATTTTTACGGAAAAAAAAAAAACATTCAAAGGGATGTGCCAAAGTTTGGAGGCGATCTCCCTTGTTTTGTTTTTTTCTTTGTTTTGTTTTTTTTTGTTTTGTTTTTTTTTTTTAAAGCATACTATTCCTTTCATTCTCTTCTCCTTCAGTTATCGCAGCGCTACGTTCATGTAACCTTTCCTATAAACGTGTTTAAGGAAAACGTAAAATGAAAAAAAAAAAAGACGATTTATTTCAGCAGTCAGTATCATTACCTGCCATTTTACAGTAAGCCCTGTATTTCACGTATAATTACCAGTGATGTGTATTTGTTATTATACAGAAAAATAGCTGTAAAAGCTTCATTATGTTACATAATATTGTGACTTTTTTTTTTTTCGAAAAAAACTGTGAAGACTTATCTTGCATATACTTTATACAGAAGTATTAAGCCTTAATACAAAAGACTAAAAAAAGGAGTGGAAGAATAACTGATTGTCGCAAAAGTAAGGATGATTTTTTTGTAAATGTTACCAGCACTTTTTTGTAATTTTCACTCTCTTGAGGTATTGTACAAGTTCACGCTGTTTGTGAAGTTTGAATATGAAGGAATAAAAACTAGTACTTTCCTGTACTTCACACATGGGGATCCTACGTGTTGTTCTTCTTCTTCTTCTTCTTTCTTTTTTTTTTTTTAACCCACAGACACGTGATCAACGTTCATCTCACAGTTACGCTTTAATTCTCTGTTCACAGCTTGTGACATCACCATTACACACCATCAGAGCTTATTATCGGTTATTACGCCAGGATGCTTTTACTCATGCTAGACGCTTTTTTCTTTCCTTACAGCACACGTTTTACACGTAACCCCACGAGGACTGTTTGTGCTGCCGTCTGGATTTTTGTGTCAAGTCACATCACAGTTTTTTTTTTTGAAGGGTAAGCGAGAAAAACAAACATGGAGGACAAATCGTTTGTATAAATCTGTCTTGTTAGTGAGTGACATGTTCTTTATGACGTGTGGAAATGAAAATATTTCATTGCTGTGTCACTAAATGTCTATTTTTTGGGATGTTCACTGATACATGATGTGACGTCTCACTTTACACTGCATTACTGACGATAATAAATCTAATCTAGACGCCAGGCGAGGCTGGTTAGTTAGCCGACACTAGCGAGAACGTTAAGAGTGTTATAGTTACAGAGTGAGTCTCTGTTGTTGTTTTTTTTTTATATCGACACAAAAAAATGTTTGTGAGCAGTTTTTCTGAAAAGTAGCAGTCGTAGTGAAGCACTCTGAGCCTTCGGTAATTAATCACAATGTAGAAAATGCACTTTCTCTCATTTATACCTCTACAAAAATCCTGGAAAGTAGATTTCAGATGACACACTAAAGCTGTAAGTAAAGTTATCATCATTTACACTCATACAGCACAGCAATACCCGCATACACAAAAGTCTTGGCACATGCAAAGAAATTCTGTAAAGCAAAGAACCTAAACTGAAAAGAGCAGCAAACAGATATTTCCTTTAAAACTGCGTCAGTTACACTGTGGTGCCGTTTTATAAACAAATCTAACTTTGGCTCGCAAATGCTTCTGTCTCCGCAGCTAACTCGCCGTCACTGAGGATGTTTTTATCAATAAAATGTAATGAATAAATAAAACACTGTGTGTGTCGTGCAGTTATAGTAAAATAATCAACACTGCTGTGGTGCGATGAAGCAGAGTTACTGTCACCACACCAAAGTTGATTATTTTCCTACAAATGTTTCACACCACAGCAACCTCATATGACGTACGACACCTCGTACATTTTATCCGTTTATAGTTACATTTACTGTCGTTGAACTTCCTTGAAACAATTTAGTCCCTTTTCGCACTTACGCAGCTTGTCACGTTACCGAGAAGCCACAAAGAAGCGTAAACTCCTCTGTCCTGAAGAGTGTCAGAAAAGTTACAGCTTTACTTCTGACTGTTACAAAGCGCTGACACTGGAGACTCCTTCCTTTAATGTTAAATGTAAAACGTCTCCTCACAGAAAACTTCTACACGCCTTGTGTTTTACTTAAAAAATCTGTTTGTCCCGTACAAGCGAACAAGCTAAACAATAACGTATAATAACGAGCGCATTAATATAAACCTGTGATTTGCAGCTGCACTGCTCTCAACACCTTCTGACCAATCAGAATCCAGAGCTGTGGTGTAAAGAGTTTTGCTGTACTGAGAAGAAAACATCACCCACATAATACCTGCTCAGTCGTGCAACTATGTATGATGGACAGGGGTAAAATGGGGGCCAATACTTTGTACAAAGCAACAGATGGGCTATAGTCGGTATCGGTACGCCTACGACACGGCTGATGAAACGGCGTTTCAGTGTGTAACGCTAAACGATGAATATTATGAATATTATGAATATATTCCCGCAGACTTTTAAGCGAATGATTTTAGCTAATTGGTCCTAATGGCTGAGCTCCTCGTCCTGACAGAAGGTTACACTCAGGTGTTTTTTATTATTTTTTATTTAACACTCATTAATAGTTAATTTAGACCCAAAACACACACGGCAGAGAAGAACGTTAAGCCCACTGAATTCCATTTACATACACACACGTCTCTGATCCGTCATTTCCATCTGCGCCTCGCTCTCCTGAACAGATGGCAGCGGGAGGACGAGAGGAACGAGGAGAACAGGTAAGAAGAACCCGTGCGCTCGCGGCCCGCGTGTGTGTGTGTGCGCTCGGTACCTTCTGCCGGTCGCTCGGTGACTCACAACCTTTCGCCAGTTCTCAAGAAAAGCACATTTTAAAGGACACAAATTAAATGTACACAATTTACCACTTAACCTGAAATGTAGATTAAACGTGTCTTGTAAAAAAGTTTGCTTCTTTCGTGTTTTTTTTTTTTTTTACACTCTGAAGCTAATGTGGCTAACAGGTGGCTGTAGCTTATAGCCTCCAGTTTAGCATCGTGCACTAATCAGGTTTCTGTCTCAAACAGACTTGTTGTGATTTCTGACTCTGCATGACACACTGATGTGTGTAAACCTGGACAGAAAGTCACAGCTCCATCAGTTTCTTCCTCCACTCAGTTTGGTGTCTGATTTAGATCCAGACTAATTCTGCTATTTTACAAAACAATTCACAACAATATGCAAATTTCTGTTCTTTAAATAATAAACTCTGATGCTACTCCTGAGATTCCAGTGATCTTGACCCCTTCTGCTCTCCGGACCTGCCTGATCCATCCTTCTGCCCTGCTTCTGGTTGGAGTTCTCATCAGGTGGAGATCGCTCGCTGCTGCTGGGGCCCCACACGGACGGCCTGAAGATCAGTGGGATTGCTGGGGATGGTGCCGCTTGGGGGCCGTGGAGATGGCCTGGGGATCTCATATGGGGAGCTGTACAGTGGTATCTTTGGGGCTGCAGTTGCCGTGAGCAGTTTTGCACTCAGGAGTCTATCAGTGGACAGTGGATAGATTCAACAAACCAGACTTCATGTGAAAACTGTAATGAATTTACTGGTTACACAATTGCACTATTTGTCCATGTAATACACAGTTATAAAGGGAATGATTTATAATCGCACTATCGGGTGTCACCCAGATGAGGATGGGTTTCCTTTTGAGCCTGGTTCCTCTCAAGGTTTCTTCCTCATGATGTCTCAGAGAGTTTTTCCTCACCACCGTCATCTCTGCCTTGCTCATTAGGGATAAATTCACCTATTTACAATTTATTTTGATTTAATTGAATTTGAATGAATTTATTTCTGTAAAGCTGCTTTGTGACAATGTCCACTGTTAAAAGCGCTATACAAATAAAACTGAATTGAATTGATGAAGAAGAATTACTGTAACCACCTCAAACGTGATTATTTTCCTGTAACAGCATGTCCCGAAGTGGTTTATTCCTCTTACACCACAGCAATTTGCCAATGATTACAGTTCTTTATTTATTAAAGAACAACACGTCATACTTTTTATCCATTTAATGTTGTAGAACCTCAGTGAAACAAGTTAGTTCCTGTTCTCACTTACGTTATAGCAGCTAGAAATAGTCGTTCTCTCACCAGCCTCTCAAAAAGTGAAAACTCATTTGCCCTGATGATGTCAGAAAACTTAACGCTCACTGGAGACTCCTTCCATAAATGTTACATAAACATCATCTCAACATATCAATTACACAGTTTTTAATCGGTTTATGTGGAGCGTCCGCTGTACACGTCCCTGTGAACGAGCGGTTACTGTAGAAATGATCACGTGTTAGTAGGAGTGCTTAATATAAACCTGCGCTACTGTCAGAGCTGCTGTTATAGAACATTAACACTTTCTGACCAATCACAATCCACAATTAAACAGTGCTGTGGTATAAGCAAAGTGCACACATGTAATTTCTACAGTGCTGAAACACTGAAACTCGCACTGTTCGTTAGCTACATTAGCCACGGAACCTGCGGAAGCCAACTTTAACTATATTCGGGGTAAATTGTGGAAATTTCATTTTTAGCTGAAATGTTTCTGTAATACCGTTAACATGGAATCAGTGGAAAGCTTTATTTCAGTTTGTTCTTCATTCTTTTATATGCATTGAAGTAAAATTTTGTATCTTCGAAATCAGTTTCGACCACATGGCTGAAAATCACAGAATGAATCCCAGAGCGCTATAAAAGGACACGACACAACAGCGCACTACACCCTAAATAGTGCACTTCATCTTTAAAAAGGGAGAAAAAAAATGTTTGAGATTTGGATAAAATTTTATACAAAAATTGTGAATAAATTTCAGGTCTTTGTAGTTTTTTTTTTTTTTTAATTGCTTTTTGTGTTAAGAAGGCCCGAACTGCGACAATGTCGTATGTCATCTTCATTTTAACAGAAATAAAATGGCATCTTACCTAACAATTTACATTTATGAATGTGACATTACACCATTATTACTATATTATTATAAGATGTATCATATATGCATGTTTATACATAGCTTTATTATTTTTCAGTGCTATAAACACAAGTTTTACCAAAATAAAAAGTTTTACAAATGGACAGAACCAAAGTAAATGAACAACAGTCTCTGGATATGTATTATAAAAGATACAATATGTTTATGTTTTATAAAATTGTATTAAAAACGTTTTTTTTAAAAAGCTGGAGTAGATTATATGACTATTCGAACGTATTGGGAACGCCGGATTTCACTTCCTCATACGTCATCATCCTGCGCCGCCGCGTCACTGGCAATGGGGGATGCGAATGCGGTGCAAGTTGCTTTAATTGCGGTGGTATTCCTGGACAAGCAGTCCATTTAAAAATAAAAATATAATAAATATGCTCACTGTTGTTTAGTTTGTGGTTACGTCGACTTTGTGTCATATTATTAAAAAAAAAAAAACTCTGCTTGAGAACTTTATTGTGCGACTTGGCTGCTGCGCACGTGGGACAGATTCAGCATGGACTCCAGCCAAAGGTGAATTTCTCTTCTGTTTTCTTTTTAATTGATGTTTAAATGGTGTATAAGATGTCTGAACATAAAGGACCTGTAGTGTGTTTACATAGTCAAGAACAAGCGTTTTGAATTTGTGTTATCAGTCAGTGCAGCCAGGACGTGTGTGTTTTAATGGTAACTATGACGCTAATGTGGCTAACAAGTGATATAAGTTTATAGCTACCAGTTTAGCATCAAGCAAAATGCATGTCTAAACACACACACACACACACACACAGATGTGTGTGAGAAGTGATTGGAATAATAAAATAGTTCGACATGTCAGTGATTTGAGTGTGTGTGTGTGTGTGTGTGTGTGGAGAGGAAGTCTGAATGAATTATTATTGTTGTTGAGTTAATAACAGACTCCTTTTTTAAAAAGTTTTTCAGCAGTATTCATTGCATTTCTTTGTCTTTCCACAGAAAACGTGGTAAAATGGCTGCAGTGCTGGTGGATGAGGATGAAGAGGAGCTTTCTCCTGATGAGGAGAACATCATCAGTGCCAGTGAGGACGAGGTGAAGACACACACACACACACACACACACACACACGCACTCAGTCCTAGAGCCAGTTTTAACACTTTGTCTTTACTAGGTTAAAAACCCGAACTATCAGATACTGAGACATCAGAGTTTACTAACATACAGCGTAAAAAATAAAACGTTTGAGAAGATATCTCCTCTAAAATAAAATCCTTCATCGTTCTACACAAAACACAAACATCAGTTAGACCTAATACACAATAATTACTTATAATAACAGATCATTTTTTTCTTTCTCCTCCTCTTCAACAGCATCATAGTTTAATGACTGTCATGTAAATAACTATCGAGGTGCTGGAGTCGTTGTCATGGTGATGAAATTTTTAACCAGGGCTTCATGATACGATTAAAACACGCAGTAAAGTTGCTCGACTCTCTTTATAATGCTATCAGATGCAAAATATATATATTTCTTTATATTTTTTAAAAAGCTAGCGTTTATGATGATTATAAAGATGATTCTTTTTGAAATATTATTTTGATGCAGAAATACTTTTTCCCAAACTTTTGGTTATGTGGAACGCTCGCTGGGGTATACTACTTTTAGTCGACTGTTTCCTCGTTTTTTTAAATGGTTCGTGGAAAGTTTTAGATTCATTTCAATTTGAAACATGTTGATCGACGGTTATGTGAAATCATGTGACCTACACGTGAACAAGCTAGGTGCTCTGTGTCTGTGAGGTTAGCGATTAAAGTTGATGTTTTATGCTGAGCATGCTTTCAACCCCATTTTTGGAAATTGGGACGTATGTATTTGTGTAACAGATATAACTCTGTGTGTGTGTGTGTGTGTGCGCGCAGGAGGACAGCGATGATGACAGGAAACACACTAAACTCCTGGAGGCCATCAGCTCTTTGGGAGGGAAGAGAAAGTCAGTGTGATTTTTTGACCTCTGTGTGTTAATCTAGCTAACGTCGTTGATGGACAGATGTTGGTTGTCATGGTAATGTATCGTCCTATTCTCAGGAGGATGCAGGCGGAGAGATCGGAGGCCAGTCTGCAGATCTCGGAGTTCTCGGTGAACGCAGATGGCGCGGGAGAGAAGGTCGAGCTCTCGGACCTGCTGGGTTCTGTGGAGAAAACACCTGGAGCGCCAAACAAGACCAAGAAGCAGCTGAAGAACCTGCAGAACTCGAAAGAGACGCTGGAGCTCCCGCTGAGCCGCCAGCAGACTGAGAAGGTGTGTGTTTAACACCTACACACACACACACACACACACACACACACACACACACACACACACACACAGTGCAGTCACGAGGGTGCCAATACTTCAATCTTTAGTGGAAAAAATATATATATAGTGCTTACACATTAAACATTACATTTAAACAATGATAGCAGTGGTTCAGTAACTTACACAAGCCACTAATAATAATAATAATAATAATAATAATAATAATAATAATAAAATGGAATGAATTTAATTGGCTTGTAGAAACAAGCTCCGCCCCCTCTGCATTCTTATTGGTCACCCCAGAAAGCCTGTTGTAAAAGTTTTTGCTCTAAAGCCTGTTTTGAGTGTGTTTATTAAAAATGAATGAATAAATAAAACGCTTTCTCTCATCCGTGTGTGTGTGTGTGTGTGTGTGTGTGTGTGTGTGTGTGTGTGTGTACAGATCCAGAGGAGCGTGGCGTACGAGCGCAGCAGTAAGGAGGTGTCCCGTTGGGAGAGTGTCATCACACAGAACCAGAAGGCCGAGCAGATCATCTTCCCTCTTAAACAGGAAACAGCCGGACCCAAACGTGTGGAGCAGGTGGTGGCCGGCTGGAAGGTGCGTGTTCTCTCCCTGTGTGTGTGTGTGTGTGTGTGTGTGTGTGTGTGTGTGTGCGCGTGTGTTTCATCATATTGTTAACGATGTTTACCAAGAAACAATTTACTTGCATATTTTATCAATAATGATAATGATGATTATCATAATTTTTTTTGATAAACATACCTGGTAAAATATATATAAACATTTTATATTTTATTTATTTAACATATAATGTATGTAATGCAGACAGTTTATACATATAAAATTATATATTTATATCTTTGTAATTAATATATTTTTATATTTTTTTCTCTCTGTATCTGTCTGCCTTTTTCTGTCTGTCTCTGTCTGTCTCTCTCCCTCCCTCTCTCTCGCTGTCTCTCTCTCTCTCTCTCCCTCTGTCTCTCTCTCTCTCTCTCTCTCTCTCCCTCTGTCTCTCTCTCTGTCTCTCAGGCTCAGACTCCTCTGGAGCAGCAGATCTTCAGTCTGCTGCACAGTAATCATCAGCCGATCACTGACCCCGTGTTGACCCCTATGGAGGAGGCGTCTATCAGGGCCATGAGTTTGGAGGAGGTGAGTGTCAGTCACTTCTAACAAGCTCCGCCTTCCGAGTTTAGGCCACGCCCCTATTCGAGAACGCCACCAAATTATGTGTAACTGTTTTACTTCCTTTGACCATGCTTATAGATAACAGTGTTTATGAAACACATCATTAGGCCTGTTTGAGACACTAAGTCCATTCAGGAGACACCTTTATATTTAACACAGTGCTAAACTGGTAGAAATAATCTCTCCTCACTCCTTAGCAATTCTTCTTTCCTAGCTGCTGTCTCGTTTTGGGGCAGGGTCTGCTTGCTTACACGCCACTCTCCACTTCTTTCAGTCAAGGGCGTCATCAGGGGCAACGTTCCTTGCTTTTATATCTTCTTTGATGCGGTCCATCCCACGTGATCGGTGTCCTTCAGGGTCGAATTGGAGAGCGGTCTTGGCGATGGAGTGTTCGTCGCTACGCATAACCACATGACCAAATCACCGCAGTCACGCTTCTCACATGTAGTCTGTGATGGGCGCCACTTCCATCGTCTTCTCAGATTCTGAGCGACCATCGCTACATCTTCATTTCCATGACGTGGAGCGCATGCTCGTGTTTCGTGCATTGACACGTCGTCCAGCAGGGTGTCGCCCTTCGAGGTGACGAGGGGCCCGAGGTATTTGAATGGCGTGATCTTGTTCAGCTCCTGGCCGTCGAAGTGTATGGTGCCATCAGTTTGCGGGCTACGTTTTAGATATTCCATCTTCTTGATGTTGAGTCTCATTCCGTTCTCGCTTAGTCGATTCTTCCGCTCCTGGGTTTGCTGTTGAAGGACCGTGAGATCTGTGTTTGCAAGCGCGGTGGCGTCCGCATAGACAAGCGTCCAGGGGTGAGGCATTTGCAGGTCGGCCGTCGCCGTGTCCATGCAAAGGATGAACAGTAGGGGAAAGGGCAGAGGCTTGGTGGACGCCAACGGTGATGTTGAAAAGTGACAAAATTATGGCTGGCATCGAATTGTGCTTGTGATGTTGTGGTAAAGAAGTTGGACCCAGCTCGCGTACACCTCTGGGACGCCATAGAAGAAGAAAAGAAAATGTATCTGAAATCCTGGATTCAGAGTGGAATGCTGAGTGTCGGGTGTGGGATGGCGGGTGCAAGGTGTAAGGTGTCAAATTCTGGGTGTTGGGTGTCGCATGTTTGATGGCAGGTGTCGGGTGTTGGATGCTTGGGGTCAGATCCTGAGTGTCGGGTGTCGGATGGCGGGTGTCAGGTTTCGGGGGTCGAATCCTGTTTCTCAGGTGCTGGATGACGGTTGTCAGATGCTGGGTGTCATGTGTTGGGTGTTGGATATTGATGGGTGTCAGCTGTTGGATGCTGGATGCCGGGTGTCGGATAATGGGTGTTTGGTGTCAGGTGCTGGATGGCGGGTGTTGAATGCTGGGTGTAAGGTGTCAAACATTGGGATGTCAGATGCTTGATATTCACTGTCCGGTGTCGGATGCTGGGTGTCAGATGGCGGGTGCTGGGTGGCGAGTGTTGGATGTTGGATGGTGAGTGTCGAATGTTGGATGTCAGGTGCTTGATATTCGCTGTCGGATGGCAGGTGACGAGTGTTGGATGCTGGGTGTCGCGTGGTGGGTGTCGCGTGTTGGATGGCGAGTGTTGGATGTCAGGTGCTTGATATTCGCTGTCGGATGGCAGGTGACGAGTGTTGGATGCTGGGTGTCGCGTGGTGGGTGTCGCGTGGTGGGTGTTGGATGGCGAGTGTTGGATATCAGGTGCTCGATATTCGCTGTCGGATGTTGGAGTGCTGAGCGTTGGGTGTTAGGTGTTGGTGGTTTGTTAAAACGCTCCTTGTTTTGGTTTGCAGGCGAAGATCCGGCGTGCTGAGCTCCAGAAGGCACGAGCGCTGCAGTCTTACTACGAGGCCAAAGCTCGGAGAGAGAAAAAGATCAAAAGCAAGAAGTAAGTGGAGAAAATATTACAGTTAGTGTTAACTATAATAGCGGCGTGTTATTTTATAGTTTATTTAACACAGTGCATCACGGGGCATATATACACACTGTCCTTCACACTGACAATTTCCAGGGCTTTATATAATCTGGTTTTTTTTGGTTTTTTTTCCTTTTTCAATTTTTTCAGATTTAATTTGTTTGTGTTTTGTAGTTTTATTTGCTATAATATAATTATACCATAATTAACACCATAATTAAGGTTTTACAAAAAAACTATTTGCAATTTCTAACGTTCTCACTGTATCTCTGTGGCTGATCTCTGTCTCTCACTCTGTCTCTGTATTCTTCTCTTTCTTTCTCTCTCTCTCCATCTTGCGCGCTTTCTCTTGTGCGTGTGCTCTCTCTCTCTCTCTCTCTCTCTCTCAGGTATCATAAGGTACAGAAGAAGGCTAAGCGTAAGGAGTTCCTGAAGCAGTTTGATGAGATGATGAAGACGGATCCGGCTGCGGCGCTGGAGGAGTTGAAGAAGATGGAGCTGTCCCGGATGGAGGAGAGGATGTCCCTCAAACACCAGAACAGCGGCAAGTGGGCCAAGACCAAAGCTATCATGGCCAAATACGACGACTCGGTAAGAACGGCCACATGAGAAATCTCACTCACTAATTCACTGTAGTTACGGGTTTACAGCATCTGTTTTTTTGTTTGTTTTTTACAAATAATATTGTTTAAAAGAGCCGCGTGTGTCGTGTTTAAAGGAGCCGCGTGTGTCGTGTTTAAAGGAGCCGCGTGTGTCGTGTTTAAAGGAGCCGCGTGTGTCGTGTTTAAAGGAGCCGTGTGTAGCGTTTAAAGGAGCCGTGTGTAGCGTTTAAAGGAGCTGTGTGTGTAGCGTTTAAAGGAGCTGCGTGTAATGTTTAAAGGAGCCATGTGTAGCGTTTAAAGGAGCCGTGTGTGTAGCGTTTAAAGGAGCCGTGTGTAGCGTTTAAAGGAGCCGTGTGT
>CM040480.1:1201606-1218918 GCA_022758105.1 Pangasianodon gigas
TAGCGTTTAAAGTAGCCGTGTGTGTAGTGTTTAAAGGAGCCACGTGTGTAGTGTTTAAAGGAGCCGTGTGTGTCGTGTTTAAAGGAGCCGCGTGTGTAGTGTTTAAAGGAGCCATGTGTATAGTGTTTATCGCCCCCTGCTGCCTGTGAGGTGAATTGCAGTTGTAGTGAAAACTTTCACCAAGCTTTCACCATATTCCCCTTTCTGTTTAAACCATGTGAGTACCATGTTCATTGTTATTTAAGGAAAGGGGGCGGGGTTGAGTTGTTACGTTACAAGTGGGGGGCGGGACTAATTTTCAGGCCAGAAATAAATGTAAAACAAAAGCCTGAAATTTACAAGTTTACAAGGTTTTTAATTTATTTGTGAAACTGTGCGATTATTCCAGGTGTGGAAACGCATTCATTTATTTATTCGTCCAAATTCTGTTGTTTTTAACTGAAATCACAAAATTTTACAAAATTTCACAAAATTGTTTGGTTGTTTTAATATTGTTTAACACTTTTTAAGGCATCTTTTACCATATTTTAATTTGGAAATAATATTGTTTTATCTGTTTACCAGAATATTTTATTTATTTATTTTATTTATTCATTCGTTTTTCAGCCAGGTTCTGTCATTAATTTTATGTACAGCAGCAGGACTGAGTGATTTAATAATCATAAAATAATTCTACACTGCTTCTCGTGTCTACACAATACACAATCGTATTTCCTTTTCATCAGTACACTGATTAATCGACTCTCTCGTCCCCGTGCGTCGTTTTTCAGGCCCGTAAGGCCATGCAGCAGCAGCTGGAGCTGAACAAGGAACTGACTCAGAAACTCATCGTGCCGTCAGACGACGATGACGAGGGAAACGGCGACGACGAGGCGAGCGCGCTCCCAGATTTCGTGAACGAGCCCGAGTCAGCAGACGGGTCCGTGAACCCCTGGATGAGAGGCAAACTGAGCAGCGAGGGTCGCGAGGTCACGGCGGATCCTGACACCACGACTACAGAGGAACCGGCAAGCAGCCAGCGACGGGAAGAGGAGCAGGACCAGGAGGAGGAAGAGGAGGAGAACGAGGAAGAGCAGCTGTTGAGACACTTCGAGACGAAACGGAAGCTGAGGCAAGACGAGGAAGACGATCTGGTTCCTGTCGCACAGGAGAAGGAAGACGGTACGTACTCACTCGCTCGCTGTGACGTTTCTCATGTCTCCATTTTGACTCACAGGGGGCGTGGCCTAAAATCTGAAGGCGGAGCATTAGATTAGAGCCTTAGATCTCTTAGAAGTGATTCAGATGACAGAAGTCATAGCCGTTGAGTTCTGTAATCTGATTGGCCAGAAGGTGTTGATTAATTTCCTGACAGTAGTGCAGCTGCAAATCGCACGTTTACATTAACGCGCTCGTTCTAATACGTTATTGTTTCTATAGTAACAGCTCGTTCACACACTAGACGCTCCACATAAATGGATTTTTAAACACTGTTTATACACTGAGGAGGTGTTTGTGTAACATTTATGGAAGGAGTCTCCAGTGTCAGTGCTTTGTAACAGTCAGAAGTAAAGCTGTAACTTTAACTTTTCCGACATCTTCTGGGCGGAGGAGTTTACACTTTGTGGTTTCATGTAAGTAGTAAACACACACACACACACACACACACACACGCACGCACGCACGCACACACACACACAGAGTGTTTATTACTTATGTGATCCGGCTCCATCATGTCTGACTATCTGTAGGGTTTAGTATGTTAATGAGCTCATAAGCTGTGTACAGTGACTCTCACACACCCATCCACACACACACACACACACACACACACACACACACACACACACACGGTGTTGGTGTCAGGGTCTGCGATGTTGTAGATAAACACTGAACACTGCTGTAATGTATCCACACTCTAACAAAGCGCTTCTCATGTATTATCCAGCAGCACTGAATCACTCAGCTGCTGAAATCTCATCTCCAGTTACACGGATTAGCTCCGGTTGCTATGGTGATGGGAATAACTTTCAGTCAAATATCCGTTGTAATAAAGAGGAACATGGTTATCACTCAAACATACGCCTAAAAGATAAAAATAAAAACAGCAGATGAGCCATTCGACGTATAATGATCTGGAATGATTGACAGTTAATTGTTTTGAACTCTCCAACGTTAACTGACACCCTGGAAGCTCCGCCCCCTTTCCCCCTTCCCTTTTCCCTACGTCTAATCTAATCTACGCTACTTGGTTGTAATCTGACTGAAGAATTAGCAAGGATTTTATTTCAGAATTGCACTGATGTTCGCTGAAATGTTCTCCGCTTATTATTATGGATTAGCACTAAAAGACGCCGACACTTTCAGATGGTGTAACTCTAGAAGATCCTTATGGCTAATTGGCGTCCTGTCGGTGGCTAAACGACGCGCAGCGGTGCTCAAGCCTGCAGTGATCGGACACGTATACACATCTCATAGAATCCCTGAGAGAGAAACCGAAGGCATATGAGTCTCTTGGTGCTTGATGCTTACAGCTTTGTTGTTTGTGAGAACGTTCAGAGCGTAATGTTTTATGATTACAACGTTGTGGCGTTGTACAGAAAGCCAGTAAACTCCTCTGTTAGCTGAACAAAGTTAGCTAGCTAAACCTGTCCGTTATAAGTCGCTCCTCAGTAAGAACATGACCTAGACATCTAGTGTTAGCTAGCTAATTTTGTATTTGATGTAGATTTTAGGCTACGTAGGTTTGTTGGTTTGTTAAAGCAATATAAATGAAGCTAAGTTAAATTCGTAACACTGATATGATGGTTAGCTGTTTAGCTGAGATGAAACGGGCGCCGCAAAGATGACGCTCCTCAGACCCGTTATTCGTTGTAATTGCTTGTAACCACAACCGTCTTGTAACCACAACGCGGTAAAAAGAATCTGTTTCGCCATTCACGCAGGAGCGCAGGAGGACGCGAGGGAAACGGCGAGAGACGTACAGGAAGAGGAAGAAGAAGAAGAGGAGGAGGATGAGGAAGAAGAAGAGCAAGAAGAGGTCGTGTCTGAATTCAACGCCCTGTTTAACAGGCTGATGAAGCGCACTCGCACGCCCACAGAGCCGCCGCCGCCGGGCAAAGCCAGTCGGCCGCAAGAGGCGGAGCTTGCACACGAAGAGGAGGGGCTTCTGGACGAGGGGCTGGTCCGTGCTCGCACCATGGAGGACCTGGAGGCTCTGGTGCATGATGGGACTGTGGAAGAGACGGCGGTGTCTGTTTCACACGCTGCCAGTGTGGACACGGCGTCTGAGCCGCACAGCAAGAAGAAGAAGAAAGAAATCGACCCGAGCGAAGTGCTCACTAAAGACGCCAACGTGATTAAAGTGCCGCTGGCGCCGACGCTGGTGGAGGGAGACGAAGGAGAGGAAGAGGAGGTGAGTTAAGGAAGGAAGACTCGTCTTCTTTTACATTTATATTTTCTACTTATGTTCTTTTTTTTTTTTCTCAAAGCTGTTAAACACAAAGATCATCGTTAAAACAGGCGAGCGAGCATCACATTACGAGAAAGTCACCTAACAAAATTATATTTTTTAAATTACATTTACAAAAACATTTAAAGGTGAAATAAATGATTTTGAGTTTTGTGACATTTTGAAAATTTATTTTACAATTTTTTTCCCTTTTCAGATCTGATTAACTCATGTATACTATTAACCTGAGAGCTTTTGTTTTACGCCAAAACAATCGTAAAATTAAAATAGAGGCAGGTAGAAAAAAGGTGCAGTGGAAATTAAAAACTCCTGGTTAAATATTTACACAGAAATTTTGGCTGCTGAAAATAGTCACCAAAAAAGTTTTAAACTGATTAAAGGATTAAACGGTGAAAATTTTCTGAGCAACATTAGATAAAAGATTTGTAAAAGAAGGATTTTATCGAAAAATGCACTGTATATATGTTTGTTTGTTTGTTTGTTTGTTTGTTTGTTTTGTGTTCTTTTTTGACCATTTACTTTTATTGCATTTCAACTCCGCCCCCTTTTCTGGGACTTCACTCTTCCTCTTCTGCGTTTCGGTTTGCTGCTGTTATGCTGTTATCTTCCCTACTGGACAAAAACCTGCTTCATGAAGCTTAGCTTATCTCGATAAATTCTACTGGCCAAACCTGGTTCTTTCGTAATCCCGTCAGAAGGAAACGATACTCAGGAACAATTGTTCTGCTGTAGTGTGCAGTGAAAAAAGCAAATATGTGGTCAGCCAGATTTAAGAGGAAAGATTAGATTAGATTCAACTTTGTCATAATATAATGTGCAGTATACTATAATATACATTATAATATACATTTATAATGTATAGTTTACCTACAAATATTTAGTTTCTCATCAAACTGTAACTTAAATTGCTTAGAATAAAATTAAATATCTAATGCAATAGTTTTTTTTATATGTATATAGAGAGAATCAGTTGACTTAGCATTAATGTTGATCCAGTTACGACTAGCGTTACGTTAACCTGACTCAATCGTACGTGGAACCAGTGTACACATTTACACAATCAAGTAACTTTTTCTCGTAATGCTGTAAAAACCCAGGCAGTATACAATCTAAACATCTCTAAAATGCTACGAACAAGCTACGCTAAATAAAAAAAATGGCCTTAAATTAAAAAAACATCCTCAGTTATGTGACTTTCTGATCCGCTGTTTGTTCTTGGAGATCGTGTATGCGTTAAGCATGTTCATTCTGCCGATAGAACCAATTTAAATTCTTTCATAAGTGTTTGTGTTTATTAACGATATTTTCTTACGCTTTTATTGTCGTATATTTTCCGCCATGCTGCTTCTCGAGCTTTGTTAATTGCCGAGGTGTTGCTTTTGTTTACAGTAATGTTGTATAATTTGATTATAAGTGGTTGTGCATCAGAAAAAAAAAGCTTGAATTAGCGGAAATAATTTGTTCCTGAACTTTATTGACGTACGCTAAATCAAGCGAGACTCTTTCAGATAAACCCGGCTATTATTAGCTCACTTCGTGGAATATCATTTTTTTTTTTCCGTGTGTGTGTTTATCTTTGTATTCATCATCCTTTTTTGTTTTACTTTATCTCCTTTCCATTGTATCTGTTTCACTTCTTCTCTTTTCCAGTTTATCTCTGTTTCAGTTTTATCTCTCTGTCTGTCTTATCTTATACAAACCCTGGTCCTGATTCTTAAAAAAAAATCCTTTCTTACAGTTTAGGAATGAAACCAAACCGTCAGGGTTAAAAAGGTGAGAAATCGCATCTGATTAAAACCCTGCGTGTCTCCGCTTTAGGGCCCGTCGGCGCAGATGTCCATCATTAAGGAGGCCTTCGCAGGAGACGACGTCATCTCCGACTTCCTGAAGGACAAAAAGAAACAGGAAGAGGCGGGGCAACCCAAAGTGGTGGACCTGACCCTGCCCGGGTGGGGGGAGTGGGGCGGAGTCGGGCTCAAGCCCTCCCGATACAAACGCAGGAAGTGAGTCATACAGGAAGTGTAACATGTCGTTATTTTATTTATGTTTACTGTTTGGATATTCCTCTAACTGTACAGATACGGTTACCATGGATACGTGAAAAAAATCTGGAAAGATGTTAGAGCTAGTTTTTTTTTTGTTTTTTTTTTTTTGGCCAGTGATGTTAAGGAAACACGTGCAAATCGGATGTAAAGCTTGCTGAGATTAAAGTATTGGCACCCCAGCTCCGTTTGGTCAATATTGCAAATTTTATAAATTATACAGAAGGTTATTTATTTATTTTTTTTATTTCATATTGAAGAAAACATGAGTTTATGATAGTTGTAGTGTTTTATGATCGTGTCCGTCATTAGTCCCAGACAGGTACAGGTTCTGGATGTTGGATCAGTTACGGTGTGGTTTTGTCGTAGGTTTCGGCTGAAGCCTCCTCCTGCTGCCCCGAGAAAAGACCAGAAGCTTCCTGCAGTGATCATTTCTGAGAAGAGGAACTCGTCCATCGCGTTACATCAGGTAACCTGCAGCTCGGAGAGGATGTGGTGTTGCACAGACGCTTTAAAGAACAGCAGGAAAATGAGACGAGCTGTGAACGAATAAATAAATCAGATTAACTACATAATGCTCTCTATTTCTTTTTAATAAACTCTCTGATCGCTCTAAATGTCTTTTTATCAAACCAAAATATTGCCATATACTTAAAGTGACTCTCTCTGTCTCTCTCTCTTGGTGTTTCTGTCTTTCTGTCCATCTGTTTCTCTCTCTCTCTCTCTCTCTCTCTCTCTTTCTCTTTTTCTCTTTTTCTCTGTGTGGTTTTGTTTCTCTCTTTCTCTGTCTTTGTCTCTCTCTTGGTGTTTCTGTCTTTCTGTCCATCTGTTTCTCTCTCTCTCTCTCTCTCTCTCTCTGTCTTTGTCTCTCTATGTTTCTGTCTCTCTCTCTTTCTGCGTCTCTCTCTTGGTGTGTCTCGCTTGGTGTTTCTATCTTTCTGTCCGTCTCTCTCTCTCTTCCTCTCTCGGTTGGTCTCTCACTCTGTCTCTCTCACTGCCTACTTTGTCTTTCTTTCTGTCTCACTGTGTCATGCTGGCCCTCTCTTTGTGTGTCTGTCTCTCTCTCACTCTGTTTTTCTCTCTCTCTGTTCATCTCTCTGTCTCTCGCTCTTTGTCATGTTCTGTCTCTCTTTCTGTCTCACTGACTGTCTCTCTCTCTCTCTCTCTCTCTGTAGGTGAGCCAGTTGCCGTTCCCGTTCCAGGACAGCACTCAGTTTGAGACGTGTATCCGTTCTCCCGTGGGTCAGACGTGGAACACGCAGAACACGGTGAAGAAACTCACCGCGCCCAAAGTGGTGACCAAACTGGGCTCCATCATCGAGCCGCTGAAGAAAGAGGACTTACTGCCGGAGGAGAAGAGCGCCGGAGCGCTGAAGAAGCGGCCGCAGATCGTCCTGGAGGAGAAGGGCGGGAACGCGGGGAAGCGAGGGGGCGGAGCCAGGAGAGCACAGCAACAGAAGAGGAAGAAGAAGAAATAGAAGAAGAAAAGAGGAGTGACTTTAATCAGGATGATTGCATGACCTTTGGACTTGAATCGTCTTGAATAGAGACGATGATTAATGAGTGACTTTAGACTTGATAAAGGAGAGAATTAGAAGCTAAAGTGGACTGATTTAATGAAATAAGTCATATGAAATACACTTGTTGTGTACTTGTTTTTGTCGTGTCGTCTTTGATGTGTCTCTGCCTCTGATGTCTCGGGTGTAATTAAACCGTTTCTTTTTTTTCCTTCTATATCATTTTTGTCATCCTGAGAAACTGGTAATATAACTCAACATTTCTCTAAAAACATCTACCTACTTCTGCTTTGGATACAGAAACGGGTTTGATTTCGTAAAAAAAAGAAACACGGTTGTTTTTTCCTGATCGAACCAGTTTGGTGACGCAGGACAGGATGATTTTGCAGCTCTGTGTAGAACATGGAAATATGGTCGATGTCATAACAGAGGTCAGATGCATTTCCCAACACGTTGTCTGTTTACCACCTCGACGTCTTGTTCGTTAACCAAGAACGGAAGTAAAGCAGAGCCTGTTCTTTATACATCACTGAATGCATGGCCGATCTTCTGATCTGATTTAGATCTGGATTAAAACAGAAGGATGTAGTTATCTTAGATAACAGCAGGTATATCAGCGCTCGAGGCTCAGAACTACAATAAACAATTCAACATGTGACTAGAAAGAAAGCTATTCAGGCTTGTAGAAGGTTTTGTTTTGGATTTTTTTAGCCACAGTGTATTAAGATGTATACATGATTTAAATTAAATTACATACACACACTGTGTTGTAGTTCAAGATGCCAACAATTACAATTTTTACATTTATTAAAGAACAACATGCGTTGTATTTGTTTATAGTTGCATTTAATGTTGGTTCCTGTTCTCGCTGATGTTATAGCAGCTATAAACAGTTTAAAATCACTTTAAAATCATTCAAGGACTTGCATAAAATAACCTTTTAATATATTTACTCTTCACCTATCATAGACTTATTATTAATATTATTAACTTTTCTGTTATTTTCCATCCAAACTCATGCACTTTATAGTGTTTTAAGTTTGTGCACCCCAAATCTGTGTACTTTATTGAGTGTGATAAATGGGAGGCTCAGATCTCAGCTCGGGAGTGTGACGGGACGAAACTAAGTGCCCTCCTGCGTTCATCTTGACCTCCTTAACATACCGTGTGAATTTGGTGAAAATCTGAGAACGTTGGTTTTTCCACCCGAAAAAATACAAAGGCCTTACCTTTTTTTTAAATCTATGTTCTCAGATTTTCACCAAATTCACCCTGTGTTAAGGAGGTCAAGATGGACGCAGGAGGGCATTTAGTTTCGTCCCGTCACGCTCCCGAGCTGAGATCTGAGCGCTTAAGTGTGTCGGAACTGTCCTTGTGTACAGTATAGTGCATTAATATAAACCTGTGATTTGCAGCTGCAGACACTGTCATAGAAGTTTAATCAACACCTTCTGACCAGACAGATTCCACAATTCAACAGCATTCCAATGTTTTTGAAATATTAAACAATAGATCATTGATAAACGTGTTGAGGAGGAAGTAAATATGAGCAGCTCTGTTGTCTGAAAAACAAATGAGACACCATGTGGATTAATCGTCATCAGCATGAAGAATGTTCCTTGTATGTCCATCATCAGTATACGATCGTGTGTGTGTGTGTGTGTGTGTGTGAGAGAGGGAGGGCATTTCTGGGAAACGCAGCCTCACCTGAATCGCCATGAATACTTCATGAAGGCCAGACGCGCCAAGCATGATGAAAGAAAAAAGGGGAGGGTTTTTTTTTGTGGGTTTTTTCTCCATGCCACTGTGACTCAGCACAAAGTTTCTTCTAAAAGCTGTCCTTTCTTTCAGGACTCAGTCTGTCTCCCCCTCTGGTCTGGGACACATCTTCTCGTCTGTGCTCCTCGGTTCTCTGTTGACATGCGGGTCGTGCTTTTTGTCGCTTTTTGGCTCCAGGTTTGGACCGCTGTAACGGGATATGAAACCGGAGCTCCGGCAGGCAGGTGTGTGGACATGACCCCTGGACACAACGTCCCGGCGCAGTCGAGCCCCTCTCCTTACACCATCGTAGTCAGCAACACCACCTTCAGCACCAATCAGGCAATCAAAGGTAATCTCAAATGCAATGATTTGATTTGATTTATTTATTGAACCACTAAAAAAATCCTGTGAGATGTTCTCAGTGACGTAAAAGGAGAACTTATCAGTGAAGTTATACAGGAAATGTGACATTTCCTGGTTGTTAAAAAAGAGGAACTCTTAAAAAGAACATTTTTAGAAAGAATCCTTTATTGGTAGAGGATGGATAGATGGATAGATGGATGGCTTTGTTGAATAGCGAGCATAAAAATGAAGGGATGCTTCAGGAACAGGGAGAAATGGTGAGCTGGTAGAGGAGGATGGATGGATGGATGGAGGGAAGGAATGAGGGCACTGGCTGAGAATGGATGGAACAGGTTGAGAACAATTGGATGAATGGATGGATTATGAGCTGATAGAAGAGGGTTGGATGGAGGGATAGCTAATGCACTGACCAGTAGTGAAGGATGGATGGATGGAGGGAGGGATGGATACATCATGACCAGGGCAAGAGGAGGTTAGATGAATAAAAAGGTATCAAGCAGACCAGCCAGTAGAGAAGGAATGATGGTGGGATGGAGGGATGGTGAACAGGCTGGTAGAACATTTTAGATGGAGGAGAGAATTAGTGAGCAAGTAGAGGAGGATGGATGGAGGGATTGAGAACAGGTCGACAGGGGTGGATGGAGGAGTAGATAATGAGCATACTAGGAGAAGAGGGTGAATTGAGAGATGGTGAACCAGTTGGTAGGTGTTTGATGGATGGTGAGATTGAGAGCTGGTAGAGGAGAACAGATATATAAAATGGTAGCGAGCAGACATGGATGGATAGATCGAGAGACGGTGAGCAGGTAGAGATGGACAGATGGATGGAATCATGGTGAGTAGGTAGAGATGGATGGAGAGATGGTGAGCAGGTAGAGGAGTTTAGATGAATTAAAAGGTAGCAAGCAGAAATGGATGGATAGAGAGATGATGAGCTGATGGGGATGGATAAAGTTATGGATGGATGGAGAGATGGTGAGCAGGTAGAGATGGATGAATGGTGAATAAACTGGTAGATGATGTTTGATGGAGGGATAGTGAACAGTATGAGAGGGTTGGATGGAGGGATGGAAAAGGAGCAGTAGAAATGGATGGAGTTGGTGAACACGATGGTGGATATTTGATGGATGGAAGGATAGAGGAACTGGTAGACTAGACTAAACGACGGTTCTTTATGAGAGGGATAAAAAAGAACAGATGAAGGAGAAGTGAGAAGGTCTGCAGGGAGGAGGAGGAGGTGAGAGGTCTGACGTGATGGATGGAGGGATAAAGCGATGGAGCGATGAATTGCTGATGGAAGTGAGGAGGAGAATTTGGAAATGGACGCCGAGTTTTAAAGGGTGCAGATGTTTAAAATGGAGGTGTGATGTTAAAGGCGTAATATGATGCAGCCTATAGAGGCAGTTAGCGTTAGCGTTAGCGCCCATGAGGAAGGGGAAGAGCTTATAATGCTTCATAAGTGATTCATGATAACATTAGAGAGGGTAAAGAAACGGATTAGGAAACCTCCAGTGAGCTCAGAGACGGCAGGAGGTTGGTTTTTTTTTTTTTTTGGAAGTCTTGTGCTTTAAATATCTCTCGAGTTACTCAGACAAGCGAACTCGACTGTTTCTGTGTCTGGAGAACATGCGGAATATATTCTTTAAAAAATGTACAGAAATGGATTATTGTTACTGTAGTGACACTAAAGATTTGTTTCTTTTTGGTTTTATTTATTTATTTATTTATTTTTTAGAAAAATATTTCTAAGTTACTCACCATAACACACACACACACACACACACACACACACACACACAGGAAATGTACAATCCTCATCGTTTAAAACTCATTTTCATGTTTCCGTTACAGTTTTTACTCTGGTAGTGATAAATAATTAATTATATTTTAATTAAGATCATGTTTTTAAAAAAAAAAATATATATATATATATATATTTCTCAGTTTTTTAAAAGTAATCAAATAAAATTTGGGATTTCAAATCAGATAATTCATTTAACTTTCAATTTCATTTAACTTTCTTTTAATCTTTTAATTATTTATTTAATTTAAAAAAAAAGTTATTTTTGCATTTTATTTTAATTTATTGGTTTGAATAATGATTTAACTATTTGTTTATTTGTGTTTGTAATGTGCAAGACACTAAATGCGACTAAAGCATCATTTGACCGAATACAGAAAGATAAATGTAAAATCTAACAAAAAAAAGTACCTGTTTTTTTTGTTGTTGATGATTTTAAAATAATAAATTACTAAACTAATTTATTTATTTGCTCAATTTATAATAGCACCTTTCTAACACCCAAGGTCACTCCGCAAAAAAGGGTGTAACACAACGTAAAAAAAATGTGCAGATATTAAAAAGTTCAGTAAAATTATTTTGTTCATAAAATGGCTGAAAATTAAAAATGAATGTTCGATGATTAAGTGGTTATTATTTTAGCCATTACACTGAAGTGCTACACCTAAAAAATATTTAGAAAACAGTGAAGTGTTGGCTCTTAGTAAATCACCTGCTCCCCCTGCTGGTCATAAACAGCCATTACACTTATTTCAACCCAACACACACACACACACACACACACACACACACCCTGCAGGTGATATTTCAGGACACTAATTAAGTCACTCATAATTTTTAATATAAAACAAATTTTTTTTATTTATTAATAATAAACGACTTCTGTTGACTATTTCAGATGTTCTCTCTGTTTTCTCTGTAGAGATGAATTTTTACACCATTAAAATTCTCTGACTCTCTAATTCTCTCCTCTGTGATGAAAGGTCATGTGACTTGATGTCATGCAAGACACAATTATCCTGTACTTGTTTTATTTAGTCTGGATGTTCATTTTTAAAAAAATGGAGAAAAAACAATGAAGGATTATGTCATAAATCCTGAAAAATGTTTAGGTGCTCATAGTAATTCAGGATTAAGGATAAATCTAGTCCTGCACTTTCTTACGAGACCTCCCAGGATTAAAATCCTGAAATTGAAATTGTTTTTTATTTTGTGTTACTCAGTCAGACAATTTCTTCTGAGGAGATTTTTGATGATTTGGACATACATGATGCCAAAATGGAGACTATTAAGAGTGCACTGTGGACATTTTGGAGTAAAGTGCTTGTGTGGTGTGGTGTTAATATCATGTGTGTGTGTGTGTGTGTGTGTGTGTGTGTGTGTCAGTGAGGATTCAGGGCCCGGTGTACGCCGGTTTGCTCCTGCAGGCTCGATCGGGCTCCAACACCGAAGCGGTGGGGACCTGGGGTGTTCCACCACCCAACACCCAGCACTTAGCGGTGATTACACACACTTCACATTTACAGCACAAAAACACTAACATGTAAAATTAACTGAATACATTCGTGATTAATATTGTGCATGATGTTTAATTTAAGGACTTGCATGAAATAGCTATTGAATATATTTACTGCACACACACACACACACACACACACACACACCCCAAATCACACAAATGCACAAGCCACTTTTACTACTGCTGCTCTCTCTTGTTTTGCACTAAAATGTAAATATCTTCACACTCACATGTGCCGTGAATGTCTATAGTGTACATATTGTATTTTATTTTATTTTATTGTATTGTATTGTATTTTATTTTACTTTTTTTATTACTTGTCTTGTTATGTTGGTTTCTCACACCATGGGTCTGGGGGAAACAAAATTTCAATCCTCTATATGTCCTGTACATATAGCAGAATTGACAATAAAGTTGACTTTGACTTTGACTTTATTCTCCACTTACCATAGACACTTTATAAAGGCTGCATGGACATGTCCCTCTCCTGTTAGATTTTATTTCCATATTTTATATTTTTATGCACTACACGTGAACTTTAATTCCTATTTATGATTAAAATGTTTCAATTCTGCTTCCCAAACCTGTATCATTTACTGAGTGTAGTATATTGAAAAGGCTCAGATCTCAGCTCAGGAGCATGACAGGAAGAAACTAAGTGCACTGCTGTGTTCATCTTGACCTTCTCAACGCACAGTGCGAATTTGGTGAAAATCGGAGAACGTTGATTTTTTCACCCATAACCCCTTACCATTTTTTTTGGGTGAAAAATTGGATGTTCTCAGATTTTCACCAAATTCACACTGTACGTTAAGGAGGTCAAGACTAACACAGGAGTGCAGTTAGTTTTGTCTTGTCACGCTCCCAAGCTGAGGTCTGAGCACTTTAGCATGTCAGTGTATAGAGTGGGAGAGAACTTGTGTTATAGCAGCTATAAACAGTCGTTCCCTCACCAGCCTCTCTTTTTTCCTCTCTTTAATTAATAAAACAAAAAACGCAGCTTGTCACATCACCGAAGAACCGTAAAATGAAGCGTAAACTCCTCCGTCCTGAAGATGTTGGAAAACTTAGTTACAGCTTTACCTCTGACACTGGAGACTCCTTCCATAAATGTTAAATAAACATCACCATATCAATGATTACACACATTTTTTTAATCCGTTTATGTGGAGTGTTTGCTGTACAAGTTCCTGTGAATGAGTTACTATAGAAATGATAATAGAATGAGTACATTAATAGAGTGGTATAGATCACAGCTTTACACTTTATTTCGTTACACAATCTGTTCGTGGTGTGTGTGTGTGTGTGTGTGTGTGTTGTAGTGCTCAGGAAGAGGCCAAAGTGCCATCACACACTCCAACAGAAACAGTAAGAACAATGATACCACCTACACCTGGAATCCTCCAGCTTCCCTCCAAACCGCCTACATCACGTAAGTGACCTGAAAGTCCTGAAACATCAGCGTTAATAATTAATAATCAATAATTAAATAATAAATGATTTCCTGTGAGACTTGTGGCTTTTCTTTGCAGATTTAGATTAAAATAAGACAACATCGACCTGATGGCACGGATAATAAACAATACAAGATGACACTTAAAAATAAATACACATTTATACACATACAGTAGAAAACGCACAAAAAAAAAAATACACATTAAACAGCTGTTAAGATACACACATGCACCTCTGTACAGTAGAACCTGAGTGTGTACCCGTGCAAAAGTAATGGCACCTACTGTACTGTTTTATATGTTTAGTACAAACTTAACCCAATTCTATTCCATTTTTTTGCTGTTACTAAATATTACTGTTGTTATAAATATTATTTATAAAATATTATAGTACTAATTGTAACATATGTGTTAATGAATACTCCTATTTTTTTTAAATATTTGATTTAATGCTTGTGCTTTTTGTCCTTCAGGGCCACTGTAGTCTCAAACAGAACCACATTCTGGGTAAACCTCAGATCAGCAGCACTGACCGGAGGTGAGATTTAGTCATGATGATAAGTGTTACACTTTATATTACATTTTAATTTAATTAGGAAATTTCCAGGGCGTAAATTAAAAGCATTTTACAATCAAGGACTTTAATTTTACAGAGTAGCATTATATTTTATTTCCATATTTTATATTTTCATGCATTACATGTGTACTTTAACTGATATCGATCTTTAAAAGGTTTAAATGTTTAGTTCCAAACCTGTATCATTTATTGAGTGAAGTATATTGTACACTGGAGGCTCAGATCTCAGCTCAGGAGCGTGACAGGATGAAACTAAGTGCACTTTAGTATGTCAGTGTATAGAGTGGGAGAGAACTTGTGTTACAGCAGCTATAAACAGTCGTTCCCTCGCCAGCCTCTCTTTTTTATTAATGAGACAAAAAAAAAACTGCAGCTTGTCACATTAACGAAGAACCAAAAAAAGCGTAAACTTCTCCATCCTGAAGATGTCAGAAAACTTAGTTGCTGCTTTACCTCTGACACTGGAGACTCCTTCCATAAATGTTGAATAAACATTTCCTTACAGAAAAGGTCACTGTATCAGTGTTAACACACATTTTTTAATCTGTTTATGTCGAGTGTTCAAGTTCGCTTGTCAAGTTCCTGTGAAGGAGCTGTTACTATAGAAACGATAATAGAATGAGTGCATTAATAGAATAGTATACGTTTTACACAGT
Source organism: Pangasianodon gigas (assembly GCA_022758105.1). Classification (NCBI taxonomy): domain Eukaryota; kingdom Metazoa; phylum Chordata; class Actinopteri; order Siluriformes; family Pangasiidae; genus Pangasianodon; species Pangasianodon gigas. The sequence goes on from CM040480.1 coordinate 1,216,748, forward strand.
CATGAAACTTTAATTTTACAGAGTAAAGACATCCTGCTATTTTTACAAGCACTTGGCACTAAAAGTACTGGTCAAAATCTAAAACAACTCTTTGTGTTCTCCTGGCTTGTGAACTTTAACCTTTAACCCTTTTCTCTGCAGTAGGTGGAGGCAGCAACGCAGCAGCTGATCCCAAGATGGCCGTCACACCTGTTCTGTTTCTCACGCTCCTGATGTCGACGGTGTTCCAATAATTTATTAATTCGCCCTCAGCGACCTTCCCTTAGTCGAGTCCCAGTTACCATTCTAATCAACGTTCTGTTATATGCATTACAATATTCATAAGTTGAGATATAAAGAAAATGTGCAAGATTTCAGAATTTCTTTTTATTAAGAATGATGTATGAAATGAAGCTGTTTAATAAATTTAATATTTGATTTGAAATGTTCATAATCTGTGTCTGACTTATTGTGTACAGCATAACACTGACGTTTAGCTAACCATTCTGTAACTTTAGTATAACCCTAACCCTAGTGTAACATTAGTGTAACCCTAGTGTAACTTTAGTGTAACCCTAGTGTAACTGTAGTGTAACCCTAGTGTAACCCTTGTGTAACTTTAGTGTAACCCTTGTGTAACATTAGTGTAACCCTAACCCTAGTGTAACTTTACTGTAACTTTAGTTTAACCCTAACCCTAGTGTAACTTTAGTTTAACCCTAACTCTAACCCTAGTGTAACTTTAATGTAACCCTAGTGTAACTCTAATGTAAGCCTAGTGTAACTTTAGTGTAACCCTAAGAGAACTCTAATGTAACCCTAACTCTAACCTTAATGTAACAATAGTGTATCCCTAACTCACCCTAGTGTAACATTAGTGTAACCCTAACTCTAACCCTAGTGTAACTCAAGTGTAACCCTAACTCTAACCCTAGTGTAACTAACCCTAACCCTGACTTTTACCCTAAATCTAACCCTAGCACAGCCCTAGTGGAACTCGAGTATAATCCTAAAGCTAACCATGGTTTAACCCTAAATCTAATTTTATGCACTATATTTTTCATGCACTACACGTGTACTTTAACTGATATCGGTCATTAAAATGTTTAAATTCTGCTTCCCAAACCTGAATCATTTATTGAGTGTAGTATATTGAAAACTGGAGGCTCAGATCTCAGCTCAGGAGCATGACAGGAAGAAACTAAGTGCACTCCTGTGTTCGTCTTGGCCTCCCTAATGCACGGTGCGAATTTGGTGAAAATCGGAGAACATTGATTTTTTCACCCAAAAAAACACAAAGGCTAACCCCTTACCATTTTTTTGGGTGAAAAATTCAACATTCTCAGATTTTCACCAAATTCACACTGTACGTTAAGGAGGTCAAGACTCACACAGGAGTGCACTTAGTTTTGTCTTGTCACCCTCCCAAGCTGAGATCTGAGCACTTAGGAATGTCAATGTATAGAGTGGGAGAGAGCTTGTGTTATAGCAGCTATAAACAGTCGTTCCCTCACCAGCCTCTCTTTTTTCCTCTCTTTTATTAATAAAACAAAAAAGTAACCCTAAATCTAACCCTGTTGTAACCCTAACTCTAACCCTAGTGTAACTCTAGTGTAACCTAACTCTAACCCTAGTGTAACTCTAGTATAACCCCAACCCTAATTCTAGTGTAACTCTAGTGTAACCTAACTCTAACCCTAGTGTAACTCTAGTGTAACCCTAACTCTAACCCTAGTGTAACTCTAGTGTAACCCTAACTGTAACCCTAGTGTAACTCTAGTATAACCCTAACTCTAACCCTAGTGTAACTCTAGTATAACCCTAACTCTAACCCTAGTGTAACTCTAGTGTAGCCTAACTCTAACCCTAGTGTAACTCTAGTATAACCTAACTCTAACCCTAGTGTAACTCTAGTATAACCCTGACTCTAACCCTAGTGTAACTCTAGTGTAACCTAACTCTAACCCTAGTGTAACTCTAGTGTAACCCTAACTCTAACCCTAGTGTAACTCTAGTATAACCCTAACTCTAACCCTAGTGTAACTCTAGTATAACCCTAACTCTAACCCTAGTGTAACTCTAGTGTAACCCTAACTCTAACCCTAGTGTAACTCTAGTGTACCCCTAACTCTAACCCTAGTGTAACTCTAGTATAACCCTAACTCTAACCCTAGTGTAACTCTAGTGTAACC
>CM040480.1:1219018-1245253 GCA_022758105.1 Pangasianodon gigas
TAACCCTAACTCTAACCCTAGTGTAACTCTAGTGTAACCCTAATTCTAACCCTAGTGTAACTCTAGTGTAACCCTAACTCTAACCCTAGTGTAACTCTAGTGTAACCTAACTCTAACCCTAGTGTAACTCTAGTGTAACCCTAACTCTAACCCTAGTGTAACTCTAGTATAACCCTAACTCTAACCCTAGTGTAACTCTAGTGTAACCTAACTCTAACCCTAGTGTAACTCTAGTATAACCCTAACTCTAACCCTAGTGTAACTCTAGTGTAACCCTGACTCTAACCCTAGTGTAATGTTAATGTAACCCTAAATCTAACCCTAGAATTAGCCTAACTCTAATGCTAGTTTAACCCTAACTCTAACCCTAGTGTAACTTTAGTGTAACTCTAACCCTAGTGTAACTTTAGTGTTTCCCTAACTCTAGTGTAACTCTAGTGTAACCATAACTCTAACCATAGTGTAACTAACCCTAACCCTTACCATTTTTTGGGTGAAAAATTGGACGTTCTCAGATTTTCACCAAATTCACACTGTACATGAAGGAGGTCAAGACTAACACAGGAGTGTATTTAGTTTTGTCTTGTCACGCTCCTGAGCTGAGATCTGAGCCCTTAGGAATGTCAATGTATAGAGTGGGAGAGAACTTGTGTTATAGCAGCTATAAACAGTCGTTCCCTCACCAGCCTCTCTTTTTTCCTCTCTTTTATTAATAAGACAAAAAAGTAACCCTAAATCTAACCCTAGTGTAACCCTAGGATTAGCCTAACTCTAACGCTAGTTTAACCCTAACTCTAACCCTAGTGTAACTTTAGTGTAACTCTAACCCTAGTGTAACTTTAGTGTTTCCCTAACTCTAGTGTAACTCTAGTGTAACCATAACTCTAACCATAGTGTAACTAACCCTAACCCTTACCCTGGTGTAACCCTAGCACAGCCCTAGTGTAACTCTAGTCTAACCCTAAATCTAACCCTAGTGTAACCCTAAATCTAACCCCAGTATAATCCTAAAGCTAACCATGGTTTAACCCTAAATCTAATTTTATGCACTATATTTTCACGAACTACACGTGTACCTTAACTGATATCAGTCATTAAAATGTTTAAATTCTGCTTCCCAAACCTGTATCATTTATTGAGTGTAGTATATTGAAAACTGGAGGGTCAGATCTCAGCTCAGGAGCGTGACAGGAAGTAACTAAGTGCACTCCTGTGTTCGTCTTGACCTTCTCAACACACGATGAGAATTTGGTGAAAATCAGAGAACGTTGATTTTTTCACCCAAAAAAACACAAAGGCCATACCATTTTTTGGGTGAAAAATTGGACATTCTCAGATTTTCACCAAATTCACACTGTATGTTAAGGAGGTCAAGACTAACACAGGAGTGCACTTAGTTTTGTCTTGTCACGCCCCCAAGCTGAGATCTGAGCACTTTAGCATGTCAGTGTATAGAGTGGGAGCGAACTTGTGTTACAGCAGCTATAAACAGTCATTCCCTCACCAGCCTCTCTTTTTTCCTCTCTTTTATTAATAAGACAAAAAAGTAACCCTAAATCTAACCCTGCTGTAACCCTAACTCTAACCCTAGTGTAAGTTTAGTGTAACCCTAATCCTACTGTAACTCTAGTGTAACTCTAACCCTAGTGTAACATTAGTGTATCCCTAACTCTAGTGTAACCATAACTCTAACCATAGTGTAATCACCTGTTCTGTTTCTCATGCTCCTGATGTCGACGGTGTTCCAATAATTTATTAATTTGCCCTCAGCAACCTTCCCTTAGTCGAGTCCCAGTTACCATTCTAATCAACGTTCTGTTACATGCATCATGAACAATATTCATAAGTTGAGATATAAAGAAAATGTGCAAGATTTCAGAATTTCTTTTTATTAAGAATGATGTATGAAATGAAGCTGTTTAATAAATTTAATATTTGATTTGAAATGTTCACAATCTGTGTCTGACTTATTATGTAAAGCATAACACTGACCTTTTGTAACTCTGAAATTTAGTAACACTAACCATACTGTAACTTTAGTATAACCCTAACCCTATTGTAACTGTAGTGTAACCCTAGTGTAACTTTAGTGTAACCCTAGTGTAATATTAGTGTAACCCTAACCCTAGTGTAACTTTAGTGTAACCCTAACCCTAGTGTAACTTTAGTGTAACCGTAAACCTAGTGTAACCCTAGTGTAACTTTAGTGTAATGTTAATGTAACCCTAACCCTAGTGTAACTTTAGTGTAACCCTTGTTTAACTTTAGTGTAACCCTAACTCCAACCCTAGTGTAATGTTAATGTAACGCAACCCTAATCCTAGTGTAACTTTAGTGTAACCCTAATCCTAGTGTAACTCTAGTCTAACCCTAACTCTAACCCTAGTGTAACTAACGCTAACCCTAACCCTAAATCTAACCCTAGCACAGCTCTAGTGTAACTCAACTTTAGTCCTAACTCTAACCCTAGTGTAATCCTAAATCTAACCATGGTTTAAATCTAATTTTATGCACTATATTTTTATGCACTACACATGTACCTTAACTGATATCGGTCATTAAAATGTTCAAATTCTGCTTCCCAAACCTGAATCATTTACTGAGTGAAGTATATGAAGCCTGACAGGAAGAAACTAAGGGCACTCCTGTGTTCATCTTGATCTTCTCAACACACGATGAGAATTTGGTGAAAATCAGAGAATGTTGATTTTTTCACCCAAAAAAACACAAAGGCTAACCCCTTACCATTTTTTGGGTGAAAAATTCAACATTCTCAGATTTTCACCAAATTCACACTGTACGTTAAGGAGACCAAGACTAACACAGGAGTGCACTTAGTTTTGTCTTGTCACGCTCCCAAGCTGAGATCTGAGCACTTAGGAATGTCAATGTATAGAGAGGGAGAGAACTTGTGTTATAGCAGCTATAAACAGTCGTTCCCTCACCAGCCTCTCTTTTTTCCTCTCTTTTATTAATAAAACAAAAAGCCGCAACCCAAAATCTAACCCTAGTTTAACCCGAACTCACACCCTAGTGTAACCCTAACTCTAACCTTGGTATAACTTTAATTTTAACCCTAGTTTATCCCTAACTCTAACCACAGTTTAACCCTAGTGTAACCCTAACTTTAACTCTAGTTTAACCCTAACTCTAACCCTAGTTATCTCAGATCTCAGCTCAGGAGCGTGACGGGATGAAACTAAGTACACTCCTGTGTTCATCTTGACCTTCTCAATGCAAGATGCAAAAAACTGAGAACGTTGATTTTTTTCGTATGTATTCGTCTTGGCCTCCCTAATGCACAGTGCGAATTTGGTGAAAATCGGAGAACATTACGTTATGTAATTGTTATGTAACTCTAGTGTAACACCAGTGTAAATCTAGTATACCTCTAGTGTAACCCTAATGTACCTCTAGTGTAACTCTAGTTTAACTACTGTAGCACTAGTTTAAATCTAGTGTACCTATAATCTAACTGTAATGTAACTCTAGTGTAAAACTGTGTGTACCTATAGTGTAACCCTAATGTAACTCTAATGTAACTCTAGTGTACCTCTGGTGTAACTCTAGTGTAATCTTAAACCTAACCCTAACATAACTCTAATATAACTCTAACCCATCACTTTTTTCAACTTGATTAAATAAACACATTTCAAGTGCTGTGTAATTTCTTTAAACTCTCGACTGCTTGTTTCTCTCACTACTTACCTTTTCCTGGTGGAAGAAAAGGAGACTAAAATAATTATTATAAATTTGTAAGATGTATTTTTACCCCGTAATTGTGATATTAAGGCAGTAATAGGAAGATTATTCAGAACTCGATTCAGTCTCTAAAGCGTGATAATGTGACAGTGGCTTTTTCCTTTTTCTGTAATTATCTCCTTGTCAGAAAGCCAGAGGAATAAATTAGCACATAGATGCCAAAAAAGTTACTGAGAGTAGTGCTGTGTGTGTGTGTGTGTGTGTGTGTGGCATTTGGAGTGAATGTAGAACATGGTGTGTGTGGTGGAGATCTTGTGTCACACACTCATGAGCTGAGAGGAGTGAGGCATTTCTGGCATCTCTCACCATCGCAGCCTGTGTAAATATTAGCGCAGAGTCAGTTCCTGTGCTACATAAAACAGATCCGATGGCTCCACACACACACACACACACACACACACACACACACACATATATATATATATATATATATATATATATATATATATATATATATATACACAGACACACACACACATAGGGATTATTTTTCCCCAAGATACTGTCAAGCTAGGGTGTGACAATACGATCCAGTCACAGCACAATAATTAAATACCGCAGTATTTATATATTTCATATGTAACATTTTTTAGATGTGTAACACCTCAAAAACCTGCTTCCTGAACTGCTTGTGGTCGGAAAATTTGATGCTCGTCATAAAATTGGCTAGATGTTTTACAAATATGCACAAAATAGCTGTTTGGTTGGTGCTTGTAGAACTTAGGCTATTGTTATTTACCATGAATAGCGCTAAAAAGACCTAAAAGTGCTGAAAAAAAAAACCTTCAAATAAAAAAAAGACCTCTTCAGTTATCCTCCTGTATTTGGTGATCATAAAGCTTCTACTAATAGGAACTCAAAAATCAGCTTTAATGCCTTAAACGAGCTACGATTTCTTGATCAGGTTAAAGTAATTTAGCAAAATTTCACTTTTCAAATACGAATTGTAAGACAGAGGGGCTTATATTTTCCAATTTGGAGGACAGAAACTTGCATTGTAACTGGATTTAACACTCACCACAAGGGGGCGCTCTAATGAAGCTATATATTCAAATTAAATAACAGAAATCAGTGTTAAGATTGGTTGTTTGATTTACCTGTTACATGATCGGCTACATAATAGCTACGTACGCTCTCCAGAAGCACCGACGATCTCTGCTACTTCCTTCCACACTTTATTTTTATTCGTAACATCTCTATACACATTTAACGAGAAGGCATATATGACAGGATAAGATGAAACCACGGTTAGAATTATTTATTAAACACGGTTAGCTATTCTTCTATTTCTGTGCATCAAGCTAATTGCAGGTTGGAACTAAATTTGCAAGCAGGGAACTGAAGAAACCTTGGACCCCACGTGCCATAGGATTGGTCGAAGGAATCATTCGAGACAATCATTAAGATCTGTCACTTTATAGTGCACATTTAATTTGCATAAAATGAAGAAAATCTGAATTTACATGTCGCTTTCTCGCTGAAATCGTGGCTTCTTGTCACACACGTGCATAGAAAATGAACAATCATGTGTAGTGCTTTGTCGCCTTCTGGTGTGAACACCGAGTCAAAAAAAAGACGCAGCATCATTTATGGTAAATTTGAAATTGTGCAACTGCTGCTTTAACACTCATTTGCATATAACATCGGGCGCGGCCCAAAACCCAACTCAAAACAAATAAAACAGAAGATTAGCATCAGATGAGGATGACTCAGAGTTTACCTGAGGTGTAGCCTGAGGTGTGGATCAGAGTCAACGAACCTGAGCAGGAGATACAGACAGATAAAATGTGTCATCAGCACGCACGGTTCGAGTATTGGAATTTTATCAGAATCAGGGATGGGTTTAAAACAAACAGTAAAAGTGTCCAAATGATGTAGAAATCATTTCTCATGTGCACTACGTCTCATGTGCACAGACAGTAAGGGATTAGTAGCAGCAGGTGAAGGAGGAGGAGGAGGAGGAGGAGGAGGAGGAAGTGGACTGAAGTCTAAAGCTGTGGATCTTCTGCAGACATTATAGCCGGAAACACACACACACACACACACACACACATGCAGGAATTACGGCGAGGATTCCAGGCGGTGGTGTGAGCACTCGAGGGAAGCGTCATCAGGCCTGAGCAGGACATAATGAGGGTTAAATATAGCAGCGGTGAGCTGAGAGTAAATCCACTTCACGCAACCAGAAACCGTGGAACGAGTCCAGCAAACAGCGTGATCGTAATTTATGTGAATGGTTTCACTCAATAAGAGACTCTACGATTCCACTATTACTCACCTCGTGCTGAAACGTTGGCGTCACGTGGGCTGGGCTCGTAGTAAATCTGCATTCCAAGGAGATTTAAAGGCTCTCTGATGCCAGGAAGCACACCTTAATGAAGAAAATCCGGCGCCGCTTTGGTCCAATCACCACAAACACGTCACAATATTCAACGCAGAGAATTCTGATGCTTTAAAACACAACTATAAAACCATAAAGAGACTGTTTTTGGGTAGAGTTGGAGTTTAATGAGATAAATTCTGCTCCACTTGGTAGGCAGCGATGATTGTCTGTGATATTACAGAAATTATACAAGTAATAAACCACTGTGTGTTGTGCTGTTACAGGAAAATAATTAACAGCAGGATGGTGTAATGAAGCGGAGTTTCTGTTACCACCCAGGAGCTGATTATTTCCTTTAACAGCACGTGTTTTATTCCTATTACACCACAGCAATCTGCCATATATAATATCACAAGCTTGTATTTATTAAAGCACACTTTTATGTGAAAGCAATCCCAGAATTCCCACAGTGCTGCCGAATTCTCGAATCCGATTGGTCAGAAAGTGTTGCTTCACTTACAGTAATGCAAATCACAGGTTTATATTAAAGCACTCGTTCTAAAACCCTTATGTTTCTATAGTAACAGCGAACTTACAGGGACTTGCACAGCGGACGCGCCACATAAACAGATTAAAAAAAGAAACGAGTGTAATCATTAATATGCTGATGTTTTAGCGTTTATGGAAGGAGTCTCCAGTGTCAGAGCTTTGTAACAGTAAAGCCGTAACTTTTAAGCTTTTTTGACATTTCCAGTACAGAGGAGTTGATGCTTTTTTTTTTTTTTTTTTTGAGGTTTCTCAGTAACATGACAAGCTGCGTTCTTTCCGTCTAATTAACGGAAATAAAAGAAAGAAAAAAACCAGAGGCTCACGAGGGAACGACTGTTTATAGCTACTATAACGTACGGTTGCTCTTACTCTATATATATTGACATATTAAAGCGCTCGGACGAAGCAGAACGAAAATAAGTGCACTCCTGTGTTAGTCTGGACTTTCTTAACGAATGGCGGAAATCTGAGAACGTCGAACTTTTCGCCCAAAAACGCACCGGTATTTTTTTTTTTTAGCAAAAAACTTGACTTTCAGTTTTTCACACAATTCACACCATTCCTTAAGGAAGTCCAGACTAAACACAGGAGTGCACTTAGTTTCTTCCCGTCACGCTCAAGAGCTGAGATCTGAGCCTCTGATTTCTCAAATATTACACTCCTCAAAAGTACACAGCTTAAAAATGTTTGAAAATGTAAATAAATTTATAAGTGTAAACTGTTAGCAAATAAACAACTGTCGTAGGAAAATAATCAATGTCAGAGTAGTAACAGTGACAGTCGCTGATTCTTTTCCTATAACAGCATGACATGATGTGTGTTATTCCTTTATGTAACTGAATGAATATGAATAAAAATGATTTCAAAAAGAAAGAAAGAAAGAAAGAAAGAAAGGCATTCAGGGTGTTTTTTTTTCAGTAGGTTGAATTTATTCAAGTCATGATTTAAAAACTGACGGAGTGGAGAACAAGGAGAACACATTCAGGACTTTCTCACATGTAGGAATGAGGAGTGAGGATGAGTGGTTGGGACTGGGAGGGAAAAAAAAAAATGATGAACAGACTAAGAGAATGGCTCTCTCACTCTCTCTCACACACACACACACACACACACACCATTTAAATAAACACCATCTCTGTATTAATCAGAACCAGCAGCAGTACTATTCGCGCCTCACAGAGAAGGCAGAAGAGTCCAGCCAGAACAACAGGTTTTATGTTACATGGTTTAACCGTTTCAGCCTTTTTTTTTTCTAGTTTTCTCCTTGTTTTGTCGGTGAACTTTACATTATAAAAAAAAATGATGATGGACGAGAACGGGACGTTTAGATGAATTTCTTGAGCTCGTCGTACAGGACGAGAACGAAGGCGCCTCCCATGCCACGGAGCACGTTGGACCAAGCGCCCTTGAAAAAGGCCTTCGATCCTTCGTCACGTGCGATCTTCTTCCAGCAGTCGATGGTGCCGGTGTACATGATGTCAGCTGCGAACAACGGCAAAAAAAAAAAAAGAGTTACGTACATGACAAATTCGACTAACTGCTTCGAACATTATCATTTTATTTGTTATTTCAGAAAAATTGTTATTGCTGATAGTCGTTTTTGAAAAATGATTACGATTGGCTGAGCATAGCAACAGTGAAACAAACGGGACATAACTCGCATCGAGGTAAATAAAGAGCACGATTTTATTATTTATTTTTTTTAATAACTGCGCTGTCCTATTCTCATGAACTAAAATTAATCACACAATGAAGTACTGGACCATCAGCTGATGTTTAATCCATCTGCAGATTTATAGTTAATATTTTTAATCTAAAGTGTAAGCACTAAACAGGAAATCCCTCTTAAAGCTACAACAGTCACATTTTTAAAATTTCTTACTTGTACAAATAAAGTGAAAGAGATGTAAAACATGATAAAATAAAAGTTCAAGTATATTAAGTGGCTGAGAAAACATGTCTGGAAAACTGACTTACCTTCAAACATTAAAAAAAAAAAAAAAAAAATTAATTTAAATAAACACAATAACCATTTAGGAATTTACTTAACTATTGTGGGATTTTTAGTGACTCTAGGATTGTTAAAAAATATTATTCGTAATAATAATTTCTTTATTACTCAGGTTTGCCTTCATCTTGGTCTTTTATCATGTTATTTTATTACCAGTATCCATGACAACCGTTTCAATCGTTCTTTATTATTTACACGAATTCTTTACTGATTTGTATTTTCACTCACAGAACTATATTTAATAATTAGATATACTGAGTATTATAAAATAATTAAAATTTCCCCCTTTAGTGTCGTGTTAAGCGTTCTGCATATACGAGTCACCTATGAATAATAAATTTACGGATGTTCGTGTAAAATTATCGCGCAGGACACGAAGCGGTTGAGGATCTGCACGAGCGACATCTCGGTTCTACGCTCGGGATAAACTCTGCTTCGCTTCGAAACCGATTCGGATTAAATGCGTCAGGTTATTAGGAGTAACGTAGCGGTGAACGTCTGCGCGGTTTTACCTCCTTTGCGGCCGGACTGCATCATCATGCGACGTCTGACCGTGTCGAATGGGTAGGACGCGAGACCGGCGACGGCGGTTACGGTCTGAGCGATCATCCAGCTCACCACGATGTGGGTGTTCTTGGGGTCCGGCAGCATACCTGCGTGTAAGAAATAAATAATTGTGAGGTGTTTTTAAGGCTCCTCCTCCTCCTCCTCCTCCACCACCATTTGCCTACATGTTAATAAGATGCAAAGCGGGACAGAAACCCAGCCCGGGATCCGTGACTCACCCTTGGCGGTGTCGTAGATGCCGAAGTACGCGGCTCTGTAGATGATGATTCCCTGCACGGACACGTTGAAGCCCTGGTACAGCCCCTTCAGGCCGTCGGACCTGAACACCTTGACCAGGCAGTTGCCCAGGCCGGTGAACTCTCTCTCCGCGCCGGCTTTGCCCACGTCGGCGGCCAGACGGGTTCGGGCGAAGTCGAGAGGGTAGACGAAGCAGAGCGAGGTGGCTCCGGCGGCGCCTCCGGACGCCAGGTTACCGGCGAAGTAGCGCCAGAACTGCTTGCGCTTGTCCACGCCGTCCAGGAAGATCTTCTTGTACTTGTCCTTGAAGGCGAAGTTGAGGGCCTGCGTAGGGAAGTACCGGATCACGTTGGCCAGGTTGCCTCTCCAGAACGACAGGAAGCCCTGCTCCTTAGGGATGCGCACCACGCAGTCCACAATGCCCTTGTACTGCTTGTCGGCTGTGATCTGCTTGCTGGCATGCTGGACCTGCGGACAGAGATCGAAAAATAAGTTTCAGTACTTCCTGTCCATACGACCTTGTGACACCGATCGATCAATAAACTCGTCTAAAACACAGAAACGCGATCGTTTTCTTATATTTAGTGCTTCTCTCTAGGTACTACTGAAATATTTACATGTACAGCAGAACGGGAAGCGCGACTTCACCCGATCACATGACCTTCTCTCGTTAAGTTTAACCAGAGCGCCTGTTTTTCTCAGCGCCGTGCTGCTCGAACACACCTGAGTCTACAGGTGAATATCTGAACCAGGTGTGTTCGAGGCGGGAAAACATAAAAACACTTTCAGCTGTACAGACATTTCTCCAAACCCCGATCATCATCATCATCATCATCATCACATTAAGGATCATTAACATGATAACCTTGTGTGTAAATATATATATATTTTTTAAACAAGTGATTGTTTTTAAGGCTTCAGTTGGCTCTTATTAAACACTGTGCTGTAATACAGAAGGTATGAACCTGTATTACACTATGTAGTGCACCTAGATAGGGAACAAGAGGTCAGGGTAAAACTCTCTCCTTCCTACGACCTTGTCGCTGGAAATCCGTCTGAAGGTTTACCTACAAAATTATATTTCAGCTCCAGACTAGAGTTGTTTGTTTATTTGTTTGTTTGTTTATTTATTTGTTGATTAAACGCAGTATGGAAGCTCTAACACAAGCCTATGTGCTGGAAAGGGAACAATTACATAACGCCGCTCTCTTCCTGGTTTAATAGCTTGAATCAAAGTTTTAAAAAATTTTTTTTAAACTATACCTTTTTTTAGATAGATATCTAGATATTTAGATTATTATAAAGATTACAAATGAGACAAAGTGATGCTAGGGGGGGTGTTTTTGAGCTAGCGAGCTAGCAAGCTATCGCTATCGCTATCGCGAACGCCACAATGTCATGCCCTCTTGAATGAGAAAGAGAATGAGAAGCTATGCGGCTATGCTATGCTATGCTATTTATGCTAGCAATGCTAACAATGCTAAGGTTGGAGGGCATTGACGTAAAGGTTAGCAAGCTAGCTAGCGAAGAAGGTGTCAGAAATAATAATCTTAAGCTGTATTTTTTAAAATCTGACTAATGTATTGGGTGTGAGGAGTGAAGGCGGCGGCGGAGGAGGCGGAAGAAGAGGCGGAGGAGGCGGCGGTGATGCTGGCGGAGGAGTCGGTTACCGAGCCGACAAGATGCCGGGCATACCTGAAGGAGAAGCTTCACTCTCTCGATGGGAGCGACGGCTGTCTTGGAGATAGCAGCGGCGATTCCTCCGGCCAAGAAATCCTTCGCAAACGAAATTGCAGTCTCACTCATCTTGGATGTTTGTTTGTTTGTTTCTTTACTTATTTATTTATTTATTTAATTATTTTTTTCTTAAACTTCCCCGCCGCTGCTTACTGGCGCGCACTCGCTCGCTCGCTCTGCTCCGTCGAAATGGCCGATTTATACACAGGCTTAAGGATTTTTTTTCCCCCCTCAGTTCTCGCGAGAAAAAAAAAAACAGCGCGAGCATCGTATGTCCTATTGTCATTGGTTCGTACGGCGATGGCGTCATCACCCCCTCTCCCTCTCCCTCCCCGCCCCGCCCCGTCCTCCTTCGCCAATGACAATAGGAGGAGAAAGAACAAACGTTCATGAACACACCCGAATCCGCACACTAGCGCACTACGCAGTGTAGTACGCGTGCGGTGCTGTCGCCATGGTTACGCCCAGCCGCGTTCTATTCGTGCGTACTATCTAGTATGCAAGTAGGCGTGAAAGAGTTTGAACATTGTGTACAATACACACGTTCAGATTTTTCTTTTTTTTTTTTAAATATATATATTTATATACTTGTACTTTTTTTTTGACCAAATGAATAAATACACTCAACACTATCATTTCTGCTTATCAGAGCCAACCTTTTTTCTTTTTAAATCTAATTTAATTTAAAAACTAATTTACAAGATTATACATATTATAAAGATTATACCCTTGCATACTACACAAAAATATATGTACACACTACTGTTAGAATTATTCTATTTATATTTTTCATATACATAATCTTCTATATATGTATATAGCATAATCATTTCCTATACACATATATAATTTTATTATATAAAGTCCTTACTTTTTAAATTCTTTTCCTGATACAGAAATGCATACTACATAAGTCTGTATGATGATAACAAAGATATTCATAGATTTATATTTATATTCATATTACTATGAACTATGAACTATCTTACAATGACCTCTAGGAAAATATTAACATCTCAGGTAACAACTGTTTGCTTTTTTCTCTCTCTTTCTTTTATATAAACTCATAACTCCATGCGAGTTCTCCGTAAAGCCTCAATGAACCTGTGAGATTTTCAAATAAACTTTATTCCAGGGACACCGTGAGGATTTTATGACCTCGTCTCTGTCACATGACCTGCGTGTCCACTCTGTGTCCTGCCAAGTTATATATCTTTAGTGCTGTACAAGGGCCATGAACAGTATGGACATTCTCAGCTGACGCTAAAGCCTAAAGCGAGCCAAGAATAGAGTCGAGCACAAGGCCTGCTGTCTCGTGTCCTTCACAAAAGAGCGCAGGCTCGAGGCCTGCTGTCACTGCAGAGGTCAGGCCTGAGCTTCAGCTCCCTCTAACACAAACCACAGGTAAAATCACAGTCTTAACAAACCCTAGACTTCCTACCAGAAGGTCAGATTGGAGCGACGGGTCATTGTGTGTTTTGTACACACAGCAGTGTGTGATCCTGAACGAGCCGGTTTGCTTTGCGAGAACATTAAATCAGGAAAGTTCCTTTGACTTTGACGTGTCACTCTGTCCACCCTGACCCTGAGCCGTCCACAGGAGCTTTCTGATTTACTCAAAAGGAAATGACGGAAAAGTCCTTTAGTGCTACTTCCAGGTTTGATAGGTTTGAACTTTGGCACATGGACTGATGTGGCTTAACGCAAAATCTGCTTTAATAGTTAACCACATGACAAAATCCAGTTATTACTTTTATTTGTCCTGCTTGAGTGTCAGGTTGTGTAGAAATAACACTTATTCTATCAAAATTCTTTATAACATATATTTGTAATTCCTTTTTAATCATTTTTTTGGTAAAAAAAAAAATGGAAATGGCAATGACAGAATTGTCCATTTATTTTATTACTGTAATTTTTTTTTAAATCTTATTTTTGGTCTCATTTAATTGTTTTTTTGTTGTTGTTGTTGTTATTACACAATTCCCAACAGTTCTCTAGATTCAGCAGTGAATCTTTTTCTATTTTCTGCTAAATATTTCAAACACAACTTTCTTTGTGTTGAAAGTGAATCAAATCTGTTTAAATCCTTTAAATACACAAACACTTATAGCGTACCAATACATTTTTATATATTACTTTGCTCTTGTTACACTGTTGTGATTGTTTATTGTCAGGTAATTCATTCTTATTTAATTTCTTTATGCACTATTTAAATTATTTTATTAAAAAGAATTGACCCTGAAATTTTTAAACAACTCTAAAAATGAAATGAAATTTACTTTACAACTTTGTCACACATAAATATAGTGTTTTTCTCAGTGTTACATTAGTACATACATTTTTAAATTCACATTACATTTTATTAATAAGAAAAATAATAAGGTGACTTTGGAAATAAACCAAATGCAGTTTGTCTGGTGAAAAGTTCTACACCATTATACACCTGTCTTTAGGGTTTGACTGTGTGAAAGTTTCCCTAAAAGGAGAACATGAAGAACGCTTTAGGGCTAAAAGGAAACTCTGTCTTTTCAGAGAAGGACATGGCACTCTCAGGTCATCTCATGTCATCCTCAGGGTTTCTATTTTTATCTGTCAGAAAAGCAAAGACCAGAAGAATGTCACTTAAGTGAAAGTGTGCGGTTTTAGAATCTTAGTTAAAATTATTAGTAGAAATTATTCAAAAATTATACTTAAGTTAAAATGTCCACACTCAAATGCACTCAAGCATTTAAAAGCCAAAAAAGAAAATGATTTTAAATAAAATTAGAAGGAAAGAAATTCCGGTATGATCTCTCTCTCTCTCTCTCTCTCTCTCTCTCTCTCACACACACACACACACACACACACACTCGTAATTGGACAAATGAATTGTTAAATGTGACAGTTGCTATTATTATTGTGTAGTTGCTACTGTACTATTGTTTTGTACATAAGTCAATATTGCACACTCGCACATACAGATGTACTACATATTACTGCTACATGTGAACACATTACTGTTACTACATGTACTGTAATATTGTTTTGTACATAAGTCAATATTGCACACACACATACAGATGTACATAGTCTATATTTCTATATATATAATCTATATTTCTACTTCTGCAACATAGCTACACTTTATTATGTTTGTTTGTATGTATGTGTATGTCTGTTTTTATTATTATTATTTTTTTTACATAGTTTGTACTTGTCTTGGCATTCAATGTGGACAGCAAAGAAAGAATTTCATCGTACAGGGAAACTTGTTTTTCCTCACTGTGCACATGACAATAAACGCTTTGAACTGAATTGAATTGAAGTGAATGAGGCGGAGTTCATAAAGCTGCAATACATTAAACAGGCGCCAGAGGGCAGCAGAGAGCCATAACGTTAAATGAAAGGGAGTAAATGAGAATAAATGGATTATTTTGTTCACATAATTCAGTACATTTCTTAAAAACAAAAAATAATTTTCCTAATAAATAATGTTGTAATTTTTTTCGCATTTCTATAAAATAAAACTATCATGAAATTGTATTTTCTGCAATTCCACCACATTAATGTAAAGTCTAATAATCAAGTTTGAAATAAACAATTAAAAAAATAATAATTCTGATTATCTTCCAGTCTAAACAAGTAAATAAGTAAATAAAAATACTCCTGACATTATTATTAATACTTATTATTAATTCCCTAAATTCCCTTTTGTGTGAAAAAAGGGCATAAAAATGTTTTTTTTTTTTTTTTTTAAATCATATTTTTCTTCAATTCCTCTAATATCTCCGAGGCAATGAAATAGAAATTTAAATCTGAGTTTAAAGTAACAGGATTAAAGTTAACAAGTTTACTGTAAAATTAAAACCAGGATTAAATGATGGTTTAATTACAATTCTGATTATTTAAAAAAGTTGATTAATAGATAAACTTTTAATAGATTTGATCCAGGATAGATTTTAATCTCTGATCATGCAACTCCTTCAGAATGTTTTTAACTTTTTTCTGAATTCATGAAGATTGTGTATTCTCTCTTAAAATGACTCGAAGTAGAATTATTAATGAAAGGAAAGTGTTTCTTTATTTGCATAATACAAAACATATACAAAAAATACAAACCTAGTAGTACATTTGTTCACTTTAAAGAAAATACAGAGGAATAGAATCGATGTATAAATATAAGAAATGATGAAATGTCATGAGAAACAGATGATCAGCATCAGATCTGAGCTCTTGAGCTAATAAACAGGTTTCCACGGTCACCAGGCGCACGACATCTCGGACGCAGCGTCACTGTTTCGCCTGATACGAGTCGGAGACCAGCCGAATTCTGATTGGGCGTCATCGACCTGGTGGCCACGCCCCAGGTGGGAGGGGTTTCGGAAACTCTGCTGTTTCCCTCTGAAGACTCGAGGCCTGGCGTTCATCTGCAAAAAATAAATAAATAAATAAATAAATTCGAACACAATGTGACTCCTCAAACTTTATAACCGTAATTAACGTAGTAAAATATTAGAATATCAGACCTGGACGAAGACGGACGTGTTCATCTGCAGTGTTTCCACGCGCTCCGTTAGCTGATTTAGCCAGTCCACGTGGTCGGCGATGGACTGACGCAGATCTTCACCGTTCTAAACGAAACACAACGATTCAAAATAAATAAATAAATAAATAAAATTACACGAATAAGAAACGAATTTTCAAACAGTTCCACTGTAGCTAAGGTGTAGCTAAAGTAGCTAATGGAGTTTGTCTCTTGTGGGCGTGGCCAGATAAGATTAGCAAAGCGAACTATCTGTACTAGCTACGTACACTCACCAGAGGCACCAGCGATCTCTGCTACTTCTTTCCAAGCTTTATTTTTCTTCGTAACTTTCCTATACACATTTAATGAGATGTCGTATACGACAGGATAAGATGAAACCACGCTTATATAAGTTTTATTCCATTTTTCCAGTTGAGTCAAACAGTAAACAGGAACGAAAGTTTTGAGCGGGGAAGCGAAGAAAAGTCGGACCACGCTCGCCATAGGATTGGCCCGAGGAATCATTCAAGACAATCGCTTGGATTTGTGTCGTAGAAAATGAACGATTACCCGTCGATACCCGTGGCATCGAGTCGTTCAGGAGCCGAAAGAGTCGACTATTATGGGTGAGCCGAGTCAAATGATCTGACTCAGTGCCAAGAGCTGAAAAGTTGAACTTTCTTTCAACTTTTGGATTCTTTTGAAAGCCACTCACCCCGGAAAGGTTTTCTTTCAGCTCTGCGGCAGCCAGACGGACGTGTTCCAGCTTGTCGATCTGCTCCTTTAGGCGATCCTCCAGCTCCTGCATCATCATCAGACCTTCATCCATTCTCCTCGCCTGTTTGCCCACCATCCTGCTGCAGACTACTAAAACACACACACACACACACACATATATTATATATAAACGGTTCAAATGGGAGTCGGCTCAAAGAATCGACTCTTTCGTCTTTTTTACCTACTATAAAGTAAATGTGTCGTTCAGGAAAGAGTCGATTCTTTGAGCCGACTCCCATTTGAACCGTTTTCTACCTTCTACCTTATCTGTTATCTTACCAGCACATTAAAAAGTTAAAGGATTTGTTAATAATATTTCCGTGTGAAGTGCAAAAGGAGCTAAAAAAGGTAAATATATTCGTGCTATAATGTTATAATAACTAAAACACAATCACTGAACATCTCGATTCCTGATTCATTAAAACACAACAATGAAAGAATCATTCATTTCACTCCACTGGCGGCTCTTTTTCATAATAATTCACCAAATCTAGTGTTATATTCTCTAACTATGCAACATTTAGAGGTAAAATGTAAACACAACGCGTTAAATCACTTACTGAACAGCAGTAAAGACGCCACAGAAAGTTTTTCTCTCAAGTTTGCTCCAAAAAAATGTTGGGAATGCAGCCGGGTTGCCAGATTTGCACACTTTTCCTTCCACAGTGAATACAGCCTCAAAACGCGAGTATAAATCAAAATAAAATTAAATAAATCATAATAAAATTATAACCTGTATTTGGTTTAAGCTGTACATGTACCACATAGGCTTGAACTAAGATTATGTAAAACGTCCTGCATCATATACATAAAATATTGAGTTTTTGTTGATCAAAAGTTCTGTTTTGTTAATTATATCAATCTGGCAACACTGTTGAATCGCCGCGCCTCATAAAGCCACGTCACCGCGCAGCGGGCCTATCAGAGAGCAGCTTTGCCGCACGCGCGGAATAAAGCTCTGTATTAGTGCACTACAAACAGCAATGAAACATTTCCTCCTGCACACTATATAGTGCACTTTATATAAAGTTATTTGGGATTGAACCCTAACGCATCTTTTTCATTTAGCGTTCAGTCCACAAATAATGATAATAATAATAATAATAATAATACAAATGTGATGTGATTAAATGGATAAGATCCAAAAGCTTTAAGACTTAAAAAAACGAACAAAAATAAATGAATAAACAAACAAATAAATAGATAAATACATTTAAAAAAAATAAATGGATAAATAAGGGGCAATTAAAAACAAACAAAAAAATCATTAATAAAGGGTTAATAAATAAAAAAAAATTTAAATTAATTTGATAAATATAGTGCCTGAATGTTTGAAAACTTTAATAAGTAAAAAAAAAACCAAACTAATAATAAATAAATAATGCCCAATTTAAAAAAAAGAAAAGGAAAAAAAAACATTAACAGGTTAATAAATAAACAAATATGTGAACTAAATGTATAAATAAGGCCAAACCAGAATGTTTTAAAAAATGGTTAAACATAAACAAATTAAATAACTAAATAGTTTGATTTAATAATTGAATAAATAAAGCCCATGTCTTAAAACTTTAATAGCTGGATAAAATGTAAACAAATAAAGCAATAATAATAATAATATTAATAATAATAATAATAAATTTTATATATGATGTATACAAGATATACTCTGATGCTGTATTTTACAAGATAACATCAACCATAAATAATTTTAAAAGTTTTTTTTTTTTCTTTTTTTCAGGTTTCTCGGTCTATAAGCCTGATTTGAAGAAATGTCCAGAAAAGCAGAGAGGATCCAAAAGCTGCTCAGAAGAAACCCAAGATCTGTCTAAAATTATAAAATATAAAATTTATATTTATATAAATGATTGTAAAGATAAAAGATGGACGGACATGACATTAGAGAATATTTCTCGCATTAAGAGAGAGAGATTTTTAGTTACTTCTGATAAATATCTTCGTATTCATTTAGTGCTCGAGGTGCGCAGACTTCACGTCCCTTTATAATCCATCATCCACGATCTTTTACTGCGTCATTACGCAACTTTATAAAGCGATTATAAAGCGACACACACAGGAAACGCTTCTCAGGAACAAGTCTCAAGTCTTTGAAAAAGCAGTTTGCTTTATTTCATTTTTTTTTCCCTTCTCAATGAGATCATTATACAAGAGAAAAAAAAGAGCAATTATGATTCACATCTCTGAAAGCAGAGGATAAACAACATTTAAGGATAAAGAGGCCGCTGAAACCGAGGAGCGGCCCGTACAACAGAACTTAAATACGTAAAAGGAAAAAGAAAGGCTGGAGTTTACAAAGGAAAGACGTGAGCCTGTACAGTTAATGAAGCGGGTCCGATGTACGCCGATCAAATTCACTTCTCAAACAGGAGGTGGAGGAAAAAATAAAATAAAATAAAATAAAATAACGTCCCGTTTGCGGAATAGGAAAAGTCTTTTACGAGATCCTCACGTGTTCCACAGCAGGCAGGAGGCGCCTCTTTTGTTTGTTTTTTATTTTATTTACACCGGCACAAAGGTCTTTTGTTTTTATTTGTCTGGTTTTTTTTTTCTTTTTGACAGCCAAAAGCACCTTTTTTAATTTTTCCATGTTTGTGGGATGAGATGCTCAGCTGATATCCTCGTGAAGTGACACTGTGTGCGTTTCCCCCCCGAAGATTTTCACCAAAACACGTGACCCAAAAAAAAACAAAAAAAAAAACCAAACATCTGGTGATAAAAATGAAGGTGTGTTTCTTGTGAAAGCCATTAAATCCCCCGGAGAAGGCGTTAAAACACTGAAAACACGGACACCTTTCATGTTTATCGTCTATTAGGGCTGGGCGATACATGACCACGATATCGATATCGCGATAAATTTTTATCAGTAACAGATTGGATGTTAAAGCTGAAGTTTTTTTTTTTTTTCTTAAACAAACCTTTAACAACCACTTCATTTCTGAAGAACCTTTAAAAAAACGATTTTCCAATATCGTCATGCCTCAGATCTGATTCATTTTTTTTTAATTCCAGGCTTTGAAATGTATTTTTCTGGCCCTGAAACTAAGAGCTCCGCCCCTTTTTTGCCTTAAAAAGCGACTAAACGGACACTTAATGCAGTCGTGATTCACCAGGAAGGCAGCAGAAGGCGCTAAACATTAATCTTTTACAGTCTTTCTTTTTCTTTTTGTTCATAACCGACGTCGTTACAACTAAAATACTTGTGCAAAAAATATCGTGATGATACTTTTTTTGTGACATCACCCATCCCTAATGCCTATACAGCAACATATCCGGTCAGCTATTGGATAAAAGAGGGGAAAAAAAAAAAAAATTTAACGCTGAAGTGCTCTACGTTTACTTACACACACACACACTCCTTTAAGATTTCCAACAGCTCAAGAACTACATCATGAAGTTCTCACACACACACACACACAAGCACTTATACTCCTTTAAACACTAACACGTTACTCAAAAGACAGAAAAAAAAAGGTTAAAGATTACATTTGCACATGAGGGAAAAAAAAAAAATAAAAAAAATAAAAAATAAGCTTCAGTCTTTTAGGAGTTTCGTGTTATGTCTAGAACAAAAATCCTCAAATTACGGAGTTGGACAGAGTTTTTGTTTTATTTGAGTAAAAGGTGCCCTTTCATAACAGAGCAAATAGGCGCTGATTATGATATTTAATATATTTATTAAAAAAAAAAAAAAAAACCCAAAACAAAACAAAAAAGGGTTAAAATTCCATGGTTTCCAGTAAAAATGACACACTGCAGTTCTTAAACAAGACATGTTCATCGATTCTCGGTCACGTTAATCGAAAACTACAGCCCGACCTCGTGGGCAGGGCGATTTTGGCGAAGGGGACGAAGGGGCCACGAAAGAACTCACCGTGCGGCTTTTTTCTTTCTTTCCTTCTTTCTTTTTCTTTCTTTTTTTTTTAAATCTTCGTCGTTCTTCTTGAAATGGAAAATAAATAACGAGGATCTTGAAGAGAGTCTGCTTAGAAGAGTCCCAAGCTATCACGTCAATGTATATTTTTATATATATATATATATATATATATATATATATATATATATAATATAATATAGTATACATTTTTTATATATAGATATATTTATATATATATATATATATCTTTCTTTACGGTGCTTTAGCAGGAAGTGTCCCGTTCTGGTGCTCCTGTGGTTCAGTCTGTGGTCCAGTGAAGGATGAAGGACGAATGACAACCAAACTAATGAGAGAGAGAGAGAGAGAGAGTGTGTGTGTGTGTGTGTGTGTGTGTTTGTGTGCGTGTGTGTCCTTGGTTCGAGCTCAGAGCCTCTGTATGATGAAGTGAAGGGTGTGTGAGCTCCGTGATCAGGCTTTGCTCTCCTCCACTTTAACGCTCTGAGGTTTAATGGCTCCAGTGCGGTTCGCCTTCCCCGGTCCGGCTGCAGCGGCCTCCTGCAGTTTCCCGGGAATCACGGACGTGGAAGAGGACACCTTCAGATCGGACACAACCTGCCGAGCCTCACGGAGGACCTTCACCTGCAGAGGAACGACGGAAAGAGAACATCAGTGCCGTAAACACGCCTTAAACAATACAATACCATAACAAAGTCATTCAATTCTGACCGATGGAGCGGTGTGAAGAAGCGGAGTTACTGTTACAACCCTGAAGTTGATCATTTTCCTAAAACAGCCTCCAACCTCCTGTTTAATTCCTCTTTACACACACACACACACACACACCCCTATTCAGAATCAGTGTGAATAGTTTAATAGTTTATTTGATATAAACACCGTCAGTGCACTGTGAGCCTGTCCCAAACCACACGATTAATCATTACATACGTATCTGTCAGTCTATCTATAGGTAAAGTGACACTGATATTAAGAAAAGGTGTTATTGACTCTCTCTCTCTCTCTCTCTCTCTCTCTCTGTGTGTGTGTGTGTGTGTGTGTGTGTGTTTTACTTATTCGTGCAGAGTGTGTTTAGGTGATGGAGAGAGAGAAATGGAGAGAAAATGAAAAAAGACAGGAGATACAAAGGGAGGAAGTAAGAATTAAAAATATAGACAGATAGAGAGACAGAGAGAGAGACAGAGGAGGAGAGAGAGGGACAGAGGAGGGGAGAGAGAGACAGACCGAGACAGAGAAGGAGAGAGAGACAGACCGAGACAGAGAAGGAGAGAGAGACAGACCGAGACAGAGAAGGAGAGAGAGAGACAGAGAAGGAGAGAGAGAGAAGGACACAGCAACTTGCCAAGGCTTACAATTTTTTAACTGATTGAGGAACACGTCATACTTTTTAATCCGTTTATAGTTTAATCCTGTTCTCACTTGCGTTACAGAAGCTTTAAACCACAGGTTCCCAAACTAGGGGTGGGGTCACCTGACTTACAAATGGAGTCATGAGAGAAACTCACAACCTCCTTATTTGTTTCATTCATTTTTCACAAATGAATATTAGAAATACAAAAGGCAGATTTCGTGTGCTAACATTTTTAAATGTTATTTAGTGGGAGTCACATTCAAACAAGCCACGTTTAAATTAAAAGTGTTATTTTAGTCTTTTTCACTATTCTGACAATTGTATAGCTCAGCAATAAAAATGGACAAATTTCCCCGTCCATCTATCTCCGCTAAACAAACTAGATTTATGTCTCAAATCACAGACTTATGTACTATTATAGATCCTTATTAAGTACTAACACTAATCGGGTTTCCTATTACGGTTAGTGTTTGAATTTAAAAAACTTTTCCTGCAGCCTTCAAACCTACTGAAAGCTCTGTTTCGCGTACCAGCCTTCTGGATTTTCTAGATTAGTAAAGATTTTTAAATGTAAGGTTTTTGATTTGAGACGCAGCTCATGACAACAATCACGATGACGGAGGAAAGCTGACAGCTCGTCCGTGTTTTTATCGTCACTGTGCATGAAATCGCTAAAGATCTCACAGTTCTTCATGGAAACCTGCTGGACAGGTTTATTTAAATATATTTAAAGCTTTTAAATATTCTTTTGGATTTTAGTCACGTACACATCGCTACATATATGTATGTTACTGACATCATAAAATATTCAGAGTTGTAGTAGTTCTACGTTAGAAATAAAGTTGTTTCGTAGATGTTACACAACATTTAATATAACTATATATATATATATATATATATATATATATATATATATATATATATATATATATATGAAAAAAAGGTATAATGTGCTGTTCTATAAAAAGATATCATAATGGTCGGAATTGCTGTAGTGTAAGAGGAATAAAACACCTGGGAACATGCCGTTATAGGAAAATAATCAACTTCGGCTTCATCACACCACACCACTCCATCACTCAGTATTTTATACTTTACTATAACAGCAGCTTTGCTTTATTTATTACTTTTTTTACTGATTTAGATAATAAACATATCAAAAATGAGACAGCGAACAAGGAAGGAACTAAACATTTTTTTTTTTAAATGATCAACGCTGTTTCATAGCCATAAAGCATTATTATTTTGATTCTATAAATTCACCAATATGAGAAATAAAAGAAGTGGATGAACTGAAATTACCTATATCTTTTTTACAGTGGGTGGCTCACCTTCGTGCCCTCCTCTGCGCCCTTGTTAGGGGGCTCCGGGTTGGTAGGGGGGGTGGAGTGGGGAGGATCGCAGCCCGGGCTCGAGTAAGGGGTAGAGCGCATAATTACAGTCTTGTTTACCTGCATTACAGGTCTCTGGATGGGGTTTGGGAAAGGCCCGCTGGTAGGGGTGCGCATGTGCATCACCATGTTGCCCTGCGGAGGGGGAACCTGAGGGGGGAAAAAAAATAAATAAAGAGGGGGAATAAAACAAATAGATCCGAATGCTTAAAAGGTGTGTGCTGGGATTTTCTTTTGTAAATGTAAACACCTGTTGGGCGTAATGTCCAGGGAGCGGGCCGACGGTCGGAGGGCCACCGGGACCAGACGGCTTCCCACTGGGGCTGGCAGAACCTGGCCTGACCCGGGAGACGAAAAGAAAATTCATGAGGCTTTACGTATTTAAAAAAAAAATATATATATATATTTAAATCTGTAAGCTCATCTGGGAAACACTTACACACCTGTACGAGCCGCCAGGCATCCCAGGTGAGTGGCTGGCTTTATCAGGGAACTGAAATCCTTTCATCTCCAGCTGAGACGGCTGAAAAACCCAAATATGTAAAGGTAAGTTTAAAAACCCACATAACCTACGGTTAAGAAACAATTCCGGAGCAGAAATAAATGACGTCGCAACAACAACAACAAAAAAAAAAAAACTGAGGAACTTAGAAATCAGAAAAACGTGGTCACCTCTCGGCTGGCGGTGATGACGGGTGGCTGGGACGCAGAGGGGATGACGTGGCGGCGCGGGCCGCCGACGGACAGGTTCTGTCCCTGCTGGAGCTGGATGGACTGCGGGAGGATCAGGTGCTGCTGGGCCGAACCGTAACGCAGCTGAGAGCCGGGTAGAGGCATCGTCACCTACACACACAAGATCTATAAGTAAAAAAATACTACACACTTTGAATTTAAATTCAATCCCCTTGACTTTCCTTCATGTCTTAGATGTATAATCTATTTTACTGAAAAAAGAGGTGAAATCCATCGGGATGGTCTCGTTAACCCGGAGTTTAGCATGATTATCGTCATTTCAGTTACTAAATTTCTTTAACGTGGACAGATTTTAACCTGAATGAGCTGCGAGTCCATGAGCTGAGACGTGCCCATTCCTGCCGCCTGGTTGATGGTGCTGTCGTAAACCAGCGCCTGGCTGCCGTTAATGGGCTGGAAGTGCGAGCCGGATTGCGGCTTCACCATCTCGGAGGGCTGCATGCCGGGGAATGCCGAGTACGGCCCTTTCAGAGGGGCTGCTCCGGAAAGCACCATCGCGCTCGGGTGGGACAGACTGGGCTGCATGTACACCTGTGACCTGAGGGTAAAAATCGACCGACACAAAATGAACGATTATTCAACTTTTTTTTTCTTTTCTTTCCCTGACTCCCTAACAAACATGTTCCCGTTATCATAGCAGCAAAAATAGCTACACTACAGTCAGCGTTTGGATATTAGGCACATTAATGCAAATAAATACGCACCATGATTTTTATTTATTTATCGGAGACATTAAAGTTTTTAATATGAACCAATCACACTGTTAAACTGATGATTCAAAAAACCACACTCTCATTTTAACATCAGTTTCATTTCAAATACTATACTAACAGATGGACTCATTATAATCATAAATAAATCACTTCCAATTAATAAATAAATAAATAAGTACATTCGTGTACATGGTTTAATTTTTTGAGAAATGTAATAATCATGGATCTAACACACAATGCAAATAATCAAAGTAGAGTTTAGTTTAAATTTAAGTAAATAACAGCCACGTTACTCAAAGATGACCATTTAGCTTTGATTTTTTTTTCCCTGGGTCTGCACTGCACGATGGTGCATTTAAAAAAAAAAAAAAAATCCCTTGATCAGAGAACTTTCTAGCTTTTTTTTATTTTATTTATTTTTTTATTTTAATGTACCTGAAAGTGGGGATGGAGTTGAACATCTCCTGGGACTGAGAGACGGGGAGACCGCCCCGGAGTCCCAGCTGAGCCTGAGCCTGCAGAGACGTGTGCAGGGAGATGGGGATCTGCTGAGCGGCTGCAGCCTGATACACACACACACACACACACACACACACACACACACACACACACACACGTGCGAGTGAAAGAGAGAAAAAAATGAATTCATGGCCCAAAGCATGACGAGTGAGAGAAATAATATTATATATATATTATAATATTATATATTATAATAATAATAATACAGGCTAATCAGCTTCTTACCTGTTGGTAGCTTTGCTGCTGAGTCATCGTCGGCGGCACCAAACGAGGCTGGCTTGGAAACACGTGGCCGTCCAGGTACAGAGGGGGGATGTGATTACCTGCACAGGTGACGTCAAAACATTTAAGATGAAACACATACTAAAAATGACTGTTATCAGTTTAATATCTCTGATCTACTCTCTAAAAACACACACACACACACTGGAATAAACCTGACCTTGCATGGAGACGGAGGGAGCGACAGAGGCCACGGGCATGGGAGGCATGGAGACGCCTCCGAACGAGCTGTAGCTGACGGCGCTGGACGAGCTGCAGGGGGGTTGAGTGACGGACCCGGCGCCGCCCGGAGAACCCTGCTCAGGGAGGGACTGCGAGTTCTCCCAGGCTTTACGTGCAGACTCCATCTGCACAAACAGAGTGACACGGGTGAACGGCAACGAACTGCTGGATTGTATGGACTAACCACCGAAACGTTGATACTCGAGTCATCTTAAAATGTTAATTAACTCCACAGATTTTAGAGTTTTCTCAATTTATCAGCTTTGCAACGAAATACTTACACACACTAAACCACTGCTTAAGATTATTAATTTTGAATTTGAGCATTAAAAACCTGAACAGTAGCGATTCTGCATCATCAATTCTCTCACTATCCCTACTTCACAGGAAGGAGTGTCTAACACTTGTGCATGCCTAAAGAGTTCGTATACAGTGTGACGTACCTTGAGTGTGAGGTCGGTGGTGGGGAAGGAAATGGGATTGAGGTTGATGCCGGGCTGCAGGTGATCTCTGCGCAGCATAGGAATGCCCTGAGCAAGGCCCGCCTAAAACACACACACACACACACAACACACACAAAACAAGTCAGTCAAAAAAAAAAAAAAAAAAAAAAAAAAAAAAAAAAAAAAA